>JANTPZ010022346.1:0-11441 GCA_025593235.1 Vachellia pachyceras | reverse complement strand
TTTGATGCCGAAGACGATGACGACGGTGACGAGACGCCGGAGACGATGACTGCAAATCTGTGTTGTGCTCACCGACGGTGGATGGAGTTGTGTTCATGCTCATGGCGATGACGATGAATCATGGCGATGATGATGCTTGCGTGCTGGGGCCAACGATGAACACAGAGGGTAAGCATGGAATTGTGGAGGTTGAATTGCAAATCTTTGGTTTTGAAATGGAATTGGTTTTGCTGGAATTGAGAAGATTTGGGTTCCACATGGAATTAGAACTCTCTCTACCAAACATGCACTCATGGTGGAATTGATCTCCAATTCCAATTCCATGCCTATAATTCCATCAAACCAAACGGGCCCTTAATCTCTATCCATAACCCACATGGTCACCAAATCCCCCACCCTTCTTCTCCTCCAGGTTTCTCATGTTGAGAGACTCTCAAGCCCCACAAAGCTCCAATCTTCGGGGACTTATTGTGGGCAATTACTGCCACGACGTCATCCTGCGTGACGGCGCCGTCGTCGAAGAGACTATCGGCGGCTCTGCTTCCTTCATCTCCCCCGTGCTTGACACTTTCTCTATCTCACACCATCTGGTCGCCAAGGTAGGGCCGGATTTTGCTTACGTAACAAACCATCCTCCAATCGTGATACCCTCTTCCGAAACTACGGTCTTTCATGCGTATTTCGATTCGAATATCGATGCACCCGGGGATTTGGATCGGGTCTTGAAACGGGTCCGATCTTGCGATGCGATTAGGGCTTCGGACCTTCCGGAGTCAAGATTCGATTTCGGAATGGCGGTTGGAGTTGGCGGGGAAATAGTGCCGGAGACTCTGGAGAGAATGGTTGAGGTTTGTGACAAAGTGTTTGTTGATGTTCAGGCTCTGATTCGTACGTTTGATGCTGTTGATGGGACTGTGAAGCCTATTGCGTTGAAGGAGAGTGGTTTCTTTCACCTATTGCCACGCATTGGGTTCCTCAAAGCATCATCTGATGAGGCAATGTTCATTGATTTGGAGGAGGTGAGGAAATTTTGCTTTGTTGTGGTGACGCGTGGAAAAGAGGGGTGTAGAGTGTATTGGAAAGATGGGGAAATGGAAATTGCGCCATTTACTGCTAGTCAGGTTGATCCGACAGGTGCCGGGGACAGTTTCTTTGGTGGTTTTGTTGCAGGACTGGTTCAAGGTTTAGCTGTGTCTGATGCTGCAGTACTAGGCAACTTCTTTGGCTCCTTGACTGTGTCTCAAGTGGGGCCTCCAAAACTTAACGCTATGTTGTCCCAGGTTAGCTTTCAAAATACCTTACAGCCAATGAATTTCTATTTCCTCATGTTACTGTGTAGTAATCTCATGTAACTAAACCTACCATAGGGATGGAAGCTGTTTCTTGTTGGATTTTATCATGTTGCATTTATGTTGCTCATGATGTTAGCTATTCTGAAAATTTGGATATAGATTTTAAATGAAGGCACTTTTTGAGAATGTGAATCATTGACATGGATTGCAACAACACCTGTTGTTTTGCATGTTACACTAGAATTTAAGGGCTGCCTGGTAGTACTCGAAGTTATGCTTTGGACTGTGGAAACGAAAGTGATCAATATATAGTCAATCCATCTTCTTGTTAGATGTTAATGAAAATGGATGTTTGAGTATACATTTAATCTGTGAGAAACTTTAGGAATTCTCCATGTCCCTTGCCATTTTCTTCATTTATAGCTTAAAAAGTCGATTTTGGAAGTACATGAAAATTTGAGGAGACGGAATCAATGACTTGTATGAGGTATAGCAGGCAGCCAGCAGCTTATGCATGTTAGCTCAAAGTTTTGGCCTATTGAGTTCGGAAATTTTTGTATGACAATCTTTTATGCCGTTTTTTATGACAGCATGTTATATTCTTCACCAAGGTTATCATATTTGGAGCCTTGCATAACAGTTTCATGAAAACAGATCCTCTGAAGCTGGTTTACTATGGTGAAAAGGTTGTCAAGTAGTAGCACTAAAAGGAAAAAGTGGTCCTTGCTATCTAAAGGAAAAAAGAAAGAAGAAAATAATGAAAAATATAAGTATGTGAGGTACTTCACCAAACTCCAGAGAAATAAACTGCAAAGGATCCAAGTCCTAGTTTCAGAGGCTATTTTAAATAGATTGCACATAAAGCCTGTCTGGAATTGGCGTGAGAATCTTGCCTCTTCATGATCCACTCAAACTATTGCAAGCTACCCACCAAAAAATTAGCTTGAAGCAAAACCATTGATAAATCCATAGTTGAAAATTCAAATTTTTTAAATGCAGTGGCTTTGTTTTTCATTTTCTAGCAGAGTCTCTTGTGGACATCTTTACCTCTAGGTACTGATGACATCCATCTTAGAGTAAAACTTAATGTGTTGGTATCACTTTATGAAGAGTTTATGATCCAGTATCTTTGTTGTATTCTTGGTGATGAATTCCTTTTCAATCTAACTACTTGTTGGAACCGATTCTTCCTCTAGTTCCTATGGTCTTGACCAATCTTAATGCAGCTGGACTGAGTAATTTAGGATACTACTAAGTACTGGATAACTATTATAGGCATGTGCGCGAGAATATGAAATTTTATGATTTTCCTTGTGGATTTACTTTAGGACGTAGTAGTTACATCTTTTGGTTTTAGCCTTCTCTTGGAATGGATACCTAGGCCCTGCAGCAAATGGGAATTATAATCTGTGGCTTTTTATCTTTTCTTTTCTTTCTTTCCTTTTTCCCCTTTACTTTTCTTTCTTTTTTTTTTTAAATCAAGAACCATTCAGTATCCTGTTCTAGCAGTTAATCTAGATCTGAGTCCGAGTTGAATTTCAAATGGGCAATAAAGCTCTTCCAGTGTGATGGGTGACTGCAGTCTATTATTTGTTTGAACTGTCAGTTCTTCATATATTCTCATCTCTCCCTCTTTCATCTGGTCTTCTCTCTGATCCTGCTGCATCACATGAACATCCATTATGGTGAATATCAAGAAAAATCCAGCTTTAAAAAACACAGTAACATCGATTGAGGGATATTTTTTTTTGGGTGAAAATTGAGGGATATTTTATAAAATGCTGTTATGTGTTGGATACTTCACTTGACCTGGCTTGTATTTTATTGAGAATATATCTAAATATAATGGTATTTTCCTCCGTTTTTTGTCCTTGAAAAACAGATGGTTAAGGAGGAGATTCACAAAAGAAGGAAAATAGAAAGAGAAGATGGTATGGTGAGTTTTGAAAACGTGTCTGATGAAGAACAATTCCGTGCATCTCTGTGTGCTGCAAAAGCAATAATCTTGCGTCACATTCAGGAATCTGAGGGTGAGGGGAATCCACCAAACTCTCCTACTAAAGTGATGCAGCAGAATGGTATGAACACAAAGTTGTTGCTCGAATCTGTTCAAGAGGAATCATCAATAGGAATTGTTGACGGTGAATCATGAGATTTTGAAACTTTTTGGAGCTCAATTTATATTGCACATCTATTTTTATTTTTATTTTCCTTTCAGTCTAAATGATGGTGCTTTCTTTTTGTTGCACCAAGTTCCACGTGAATCACTAATTGCTGATGTAACTTTCAGATTTCCTGCTCACAAATGTCAAAATTTGTGGGCTTATTATAATCCATTTGGAGGCAAGACAATTTTTGCCTCATTTGGTACACCAACAGGAAAAGAATCCCTTTTTGGGGCTATTTTGGAATGCAAAATTTATTATACCCCTTTTACTTTATTAGTCATCAATAATTGTCTCTTTTTATTACTTGTTATTTCTCTTTAGGAGTAAAACAGTATATATTCACAACCATTCAATTTCCTATCATAAATTTCTCACATTGAGAGATTGGATGTGAATGGGGAAAATGAAATGAAAAACATTTGATATCCATACCTTTATCTTAATAAAGTTTTATGTTTAAAACAAAGGGATAATGAAACTTTTGGCACTTTAAGTAATACTTCATATTTTGACTTGGCCTCAGAAGTTTAATCTTTATTTATTAATTAAGCCCTTTTGAGTTTTATAATCTTACACAATTGGTCTTTATAATATCATTTTTGCTTCAAATTGTAAAGAATAGTTGTTTATGGTTATGAAACATGCAGAATTTAATTGATAAATATATTTAAGTTAACGTATAAAATTTACCTTGAAAGTTTTCTCCCAAGAGTAATGTTGCTCGTGAAATTTTTTTAAGTGTAATGTTACTTCAGAAATGACAAAATAGAGCAATGTTGTTTGATTCTATTAAAAAATAGTATTGATTATTAACATTTTTTAATAATAAATGGCAATATTATTCTATTTTGAAAGTTCCCAAACAATATTATTCATAAAAAAGTTAACATTGCCTCAGATTAAAAACTTCACAGCATATTGTTTACCTAAAAAAAAACTTCATAGCATATTTGCACCTTATCCCTGTATTTGATACCAGTGACAACTTTATTATGTCAAGGGTTTTCCTCATGGAATAACTTGCCATGTTAACTCTTATTTTTGACCTAAAAGACTAAACAATATATTATCTCCGATCTTTAATATAAAAACCAATTTTGTTAGCAAAATTAAAAATATAAATAAATTACTTAATTATAATATATATTCTGAAGCATTATATTTATCAATTTATAAATTAGAAAAATGAGTATGGAGAAAATTGATAAATATATTAGTTATTTAGCTTTTTAATCTTTTTAAAAAGTCAAATGGCTTTTATATTTATGACTGAAGGTGGTATCTATTGTAACTTTAACCTCTTGATTACCAAGAGATCAATCATATTCATAAGTTTTATTTTTTACTAAGCACATGTATCAAGTTATTGGAAGTAATCTTATTCGAGGTATTGTCAAACACTAAATATTAGAACACCTCTTAGTATAAATTTAAATATTGGGGTATCACATTAAGTTACACGTAGTAGTTGGTTCGGTTTTGTGCGTGTGTTAAAGTTGAATGCATAGCCAACAAAAAATTTATCCAGTTTGTAAGGTGTTAGCTCGTAACTCGTTTTCATAAGTTCAAATTTCATTATCGATGTGAGAACTTTATTGCTAAATTATTTGTAATTACTTTTGTAAGGATTCTTTAAACCATATGCATTAATCATAGTAAGTATCACCACCCAGCTCACCTGAACTTGTGTCTGCGCATAGAAACAAACAATCCGCTTTGAACTACTCAACATAATCAAACTTTCAACTATGTGTCAAAATGCAATCAACAAAACCAGAAAACGGACTGAAGTACTTATAATGATGAAACTGATACAAGTAGAAGCACATTATTAGGAGTATATCAGAAAGCAATATGAGGAAGGTTCTTCAATTTTGGTGAAGAAGAAGAAGTCTCTTCAATGTCTTGTTGATTCTGCTGAATCTGTTGCTAATGTTAACCCTGAGCTTCGACAATCGGATAATCCTAACCAAACATGGCCTTTTGCGAGAAGAAGAAGAAGAATCTGATTTGTGTAACACCTTGTAGATTAAGAACTGAGCTCGTCGATGTCTAGCTTGCTCTGGATCTTCCTTATCCATCTTTGAGTAGCCATATCGCTTATTCATCTTATTCTTCACCACCACCTTTATCATCTTCTTCTTCTTCCTCTCTGAGATTGATATACCAGAGAGGGCAGAGAGAGAGAGAGGCTAAGGCGAATTAGGAGTAAGAGTGCAATCAAACAAGTATTATATATAAGGTGATGACACATGGTTTCTCTTATTGGATTTAGAGGACATGATTTTCCTAATAAATTTGAATTTTTAAAGTTGGATGTCTTTAAATGTTTTTCTTTTGGGATTGCAGAGAGTTGACAAAAAAATAATATTAAGCTCATAATAAATTATGACAAATTATATATAATCGGCAAAAAAAAGACAAATTATATATAATTTTAATTATCATGAATTAAATCAAAATTTTAGTAAAAACTCTCATTTTCTTTCTTTCATTTTGGCATTTAAAAAGCTTAAATTTAAAATTTAAAGTGGCTTTAACTCTTATATTTAGGATTAAAATGAACTTCTTATCTAACTCTTATATTTAGGATAAAAATAATATAGTACTATATATTACTAAGGTTGAGGACTTAATTTTTAAATAATTAATACTGTAAAGATAAAGTTGGAGTGAGTGAAATCTATGTACCAAATTTCATGTTAGTACAAATTCAATTTAACCAAATCAAAGTTTAAAATGGGGAAATTATCATAAAAGCTAACGAAAGAATTTAATTACTCAAAAGTTATATAACAATTGAAGAGTATATAATAAGTTACAATGTAAAAAATGACAACATTTTTATAATGTTCACTTGTCATTGTAACTCTTTGGTAATTAAATCTATTGATTGGGACTCATCATAATTCTCCCTTAATTTTCCTATTTTATATTATCATATTCCCTCTTAGTTTATAAATCTTCCAAATATATAGTACAACTTTTAAAAGTTTGTTACCTAGTTAATAAATTAATTAGTAGTGGTTAAAACATTAAGAAGCTTACTCATGTATTTTCAAACTTCTAGAAGTGAAAAAAGTTGAGACTTTCTTTAAGGAAATAATTCCAAATAATATACCAAACATAATTAACCTAATAAAAACATATCCTACACTTGATCTTATTCAAAACACTGAGAAATGTATTACAAAATGTGAACTAAAATTCGGAACAAGTAACAAATGGCCAAAACATTTGAACAGTTCAAGCCAAGTTATAGAAGAAAGAAGATATGTAAAAATTTGTGGTAGTTGGTGAGTTGGTTGTAGAAAAAAATGGTAAAGATGATTGATTCTTCTTTTAGAATTTGCTAAAGTGTTCTCAAAGTATGTATATTTTGACGCCCCAAGAATGAATAACACAGAAAATAAAATATTAAATTGTGATTTGGTTCTCATTATGTTGAATGGTCAATATAATAAAGAAAATTTAGTCTTAGATCCCAAATAAGCAAGTTATTTAAGGAATGATCCCATGGAGGAAAATATTTAATGAGATGTCTCATTGACAACATAAAGTGTTGTCAACAGAGCGCATAATGTTGTCGATACTAGGACCTCATATTATCAATTGGGGCCTCTCATTAAATATTTTCCTCCATGGGACCATTCCTTAAATAAGTTACTTATTTGAAAACTAAGACTAAATTTTCCATATAATAAATCATTAAATGATTCATAATAATATATAAAGAAATAAAATAAAGTGGTCAAGTTGTACTATCTTGACAATTAACTTTTCATTTTTTTAAAACATAGGTCACTTTTGATTGTTTATCTTTTCTGTGTGTGTTTCCTTCAACTACAGTCAAATCCAACTAAAGCTATGTCTGCATTAGTCAATGATTTGACAACCAAGTCCCATGTTTAAAACTTGAAGTAAGGTTTGAATAAATTCATTTTAAATGATTTTTCATGGTATATGTGAAAGAGAAGTTTATCTAAACTTGTATGAATGTACTTTTTTAAGTGCTTTTTGAGGTTTTCCAAATCAATGCTAAATCTGTATAATTTTTTAAGCATAAAAAATAGTTCTACCAAAGCAAAGCAATTCCAATCCAATTCAAGTTACTTTTAGGCACTAAGGTTGTTTGGTACTGGGGTTTTGGAGGAGAACGTTGAAAGAAAAATTTTTATGAGTTGAATTTAAAGAAAGCGGTTAATACAAATTTCAGTTCATTAAATTTACCGTCATTTTGATTTTGATCATTCAAATGTAAAACATATCATTTTGATTCATAAAGTTTCATTTTATTCAAAATATTGATCCTCTAATGTAATCAAATTTAGAACATTTTACCCCCAATTGATCAAACCAAAATGAGAATAAACTTGAAAACTAAAGATTATATTAACCCTGAAGAAAATTAAAGAACTACGCTCATAAGATTTTAACAAATATAATGGTTATAAATTTTACGAAAATCTACAATCAAATCCCAAATAAAAAAGTTAATGAATAAAAGGTTCTAAAGATTTACAAAATTACTATAAGGTCACAGAAGTAGCTACTGAAGTTGTTAATGATAACTCAAGACAAGAATTTCCATTATCATAAATAAATCCATAACAACATTGAACCCATAAAACCCCTCTTTGTCCTCAACAACCTATGAACTAGGATTAGTTCCCAGGGCAGGGAAATAACATATGATAAGTTTTAGGATTTTGTTAATAAGCAAAAGTTTAGAATAATCCACTTGGTCACAAACATGTATAAAGATATATATATATATATATATAGTCTTATAAATTTCTGTTCATTGAAAATCCCGGTTGCCCCCACTGGAGAATTTCTGATAAAGGTGTTCTAAACCTCAAACCCTTTATCAAATAAAAAAAAACTAAGTTCAATACTATTTCTCAATCTATCAATAAACTACAATTCCATGCGCCTTTTTGGATTTCAGTTACAAAATTTAGATTTTGACCCAAAATCTAGGTTTTGTCGAAGTACAAAAATATTTTAGAAAAGCTACTTTGGATACAAAATCTCAGTTTAGAATCTAAATTTTGAAAAAGTTATTTTCTCTCTCCCTTAATAAATTTTCTCTATTCTATTTTTTTCTTTCTTCTCTTTCTTATTTCCTACTTACTTTTTACCTCGAACTCCGTAACAGCTAATAACTTCCCAAACACAATCACCTTTCAAAACATAGGTTTTGCCTTGTAATCTGTAAAAGCTATTCTCCAAAACCTAAGTTTTGCCTTGAACTCCGTAAAAGCCATTCTCAAACGGACGTTCAGACAAGCCCTAAATATATTTCTCTTTCGTTGAAATTACGTTTAAATTTGCAAAAAAAAATTATGAGAATCAAATTGACATGTTGCTTATTTAAAAAAAAAAAAAAAGATCCAAAGTCTTTAAAGGATATGTAGTCTCTCTAGTCTCTCCCTAATTGGAAGTATTTGAACCTTTCTTTCATAATTTCTTTATTTTAGTATTTTCTCAATCCCGACAGCCTCAAGCAACAACTTCACCATATCCTCATGATCTTGTAGAAGCAATTTCTGAGTTCAAGGCATTTATAAATCTATCTGTTGTTGCCTCATTGCTCTCCTTTATATGCACCCTAAACTTAGTACATGTAAGGATGAGGGGAGGCAAAGTAATTTTCATGCAAACCGAGACAAAACTCCTTTAACATCTTTACCTCGGAATCTGTGATCATTTTCCCAACAGAATTTCCAAATACACCCTAGAAAGTTGGGCTAATAAGACTACTTTCTAAAAAAATGAAAATACAACGATTTAGTTTTAAATGAGCTAAAAGTTCAAGAACAGAATCGCACTGAACCATACTTAAGGAATTGAGTTAAAAGTTAAATACCAGAAAGGTTAATTTTCCCATTTTTTTTATCAACATATTTTACAAGCTCACCATTAAAACATATTTCCATATATAACTTCAAAACGATTTTTTTAACTACCGGGGATTTGATCTAATAGAAAAGGCTAATTCCTCACAATATAACATGCCAATGTTTGGATTTTTGTAGAGAGATGTCAACATTTAGTACTAGCTTGAACAAGATTGTTTCTCTTAAAAACAATTTCCATATATGACTTCAAAACAATTTTTCCAATTTTTTTTTGGTAAAACAACTTATTTAAATTTGTACCAAAAAACGAAAAAAAAATATTTAAATTGTTCGGATTATTTTAATTCGTTCTCTTGAAATATCTTTTTATTATTTTATAAACTTCAAAAGGCAGCGTTACAGATATTTTAAAATTGGTGAAATTTTGGGTTATGTTCATATTTTAATATAATCTCTAATTTTTAACAGCTGGATGAAGCAAATGTTAAACCATCTAGAGGGAGCGTTAACATTTACAACAATCAAGTTGAAGAGAACTTCAAAAGATCATTCATCGTTAACTTCGACTTTTCTAGTTATAATTTTTATTGCATTAATTGAAAAATTGTTGTTGAAAAAAAAGAGAAAATAAAAAAACCCATTGAACTGTAAAAAGAAAAGTCAAGGTTTCAGATTTCCATATTCCCAAATTAGGATGCGGGACCAAATAGGAATTTTGAAAATTTTACGAAGAGGCCATATTGTGCTTATTTTTTTAGGCTAAAGTATATTTTTAGTCCTTTATATTTGCCTCAAGTTTCATTTTAATCCTTTAAGTTGAAAAAGTACACTTTTAGTCCCTCAAACTTAACGCCGTTAGTTTTTCTTAACGGAAATTGCTGATTTATCAAATTTAATTGATAACTGTGCAATAAAACGCTGACAAAAGATACTCACATTTTAATTTTAATTTAATAATATAATAAATTTATTATTTTAAATTGTGTAAAATAAAAAAGATACCAAGGTCGAGGAGACTCCCCGAAGGGGTCTAAAGAACCAGGAAGGAGAAGGGAGCTGTGGAAAGTAAAGGGCCGACGGACGGCTTAAACCAAAATACTGAAAATAGATATGCAAAGGTAAGAAAAAGAAAAGGACCTGAGAGCGGCGGTAGTCCGCACAGGACTCAGACCTTCAGAGAAAGGAAGAAGAAGATGCAAGACATAATGCAAAGTAGATAAAATAGAAACTTTATTTATAAAACTGGCACTTACAAAGATGTAGGAACCAGGGGATACAAGAGAAGAGAAGAGGAGAGCAAAGGGATACAAGAGAAGAGAGGAGGATTCTGAAGCACAGAGTAAGCTTCTGCCTTTCAATGAAGGAGGCTTCTGCTTATATAGGCTTTAGAATCACTGTTTGCACAGTGTCAAGACCTAGAACTTGCTAGTGACCTGAACTATTTCTACAGTACCAATGCGACTGACCATATTCCTGACTACTGACAATATTCCTGTCAATATTCCTGGCCTGCACACTGCAATATTCCTGGTCAACTGGCAACTTGTTTACAGTGTTTGGATTGACATAAAGTTTACAGTAATGTTTTGGTGAAATAATAGCAAAAGATTCCTAACTATCATTTCCGAGATTGGTGATTTCCAACTCCTCTTCGTCATCAGTGTCTGGCGCTTGAGAGTTGGATGTTGATGGTTCTTGGCTTGCTCCACTAGAAGAAGAAACTTCATTGGTGAGAAGTTGAATAATTGAGCCGAGCTGTTGCACGAGTTCCTGTTTGCTTTGGACCCCTGCGAGTCTGGTTTGAATTCTGGCTCGTTGGTTTAAGAAAATACTTTGCTCCGAAAGGCAAAGGTATTCAGGATTTGCTTTGAACCATTTATCAACTGCTGCAAGGTTGAGAAATTTAAGTTGGAACTTCTCCCACCATCGGATGAAAGGAATTCGCTGTAGGATAGGGAGAACAGCTGCATCTTGATCTTGATGAGAAAAGGAGTACTGCCAGGAGAATATCCAGGCACCTGATAGTTTAGAGAAATAGTGTAGTTCTACTGGAATGGCAGGTTCTACACTAACATTAAATTTTTGTTTAAAAAACTCAAAGGCTTGGATTACATCAG
>JANTPZ010022345.1:0-17325 GCA_025593235.1 Vachellia pachyceras | reverse complement strand
TATGACGTGGGCCGTTGATTTTCTTAAACCCAGTTTGGGGAAAATATGATTGCTAATTAAAAAAATTTGAGACATAAAACTAAAATAACTATATTTTTAATATTTATCAGTAAAATAATCTATAATTTTTAGTGAGGATAAATAAAAATAATTATTCCAACATATTTTACTTTTACTAGTAATTAAAATCATCATTTTATTATTTTTTTTATGTAAAAGATATTGTATTCATTTACTCTTCCTTATTTCCCATTTCCATATAATTTTCATTTAATAAAATATAAATCTATCTACGGTTATTCTTTCCGAAATCACTTAACATCCATTTTTCTTTATTTCTATGTTTTATTTATATCTTCCTATTCCTTTACTTCAGTTTTTCTTCTCAGGGAATCCAAGACACTTTTTTTCTCGGTTAACATTACTCATTATTTTTTAGCTATAATTCAGTCATCAAACTCACCAAAAGGGTTGTGTGGAACATGTTATGCAATGTTCAATGAAATTGTGCAGTACGTTTATTCTTTCATGCAGTACATAATATGCAATTTTCTTCTCGGTGCTTGTTTGGAAAAACTTATTTACTCCCCAAAAGCACGTTCAACAGTGTTTTTTCGCAAAACGAGATAATCTCCTTCACATATTTACCTCGACTTACGTAAAAGTATTTCTCCACATATGTGTCCTTGGTTGAATTAGTCAAGTTTCGAATTGTAAAAACAAAGTTGTTGATGGCTGTTTTCAAAATTAGGAAAATGATTTTAGATGATGTTAATATCATTGCAAATGTAAAAAAGCAACATAAATAATGACTCTCGATTGAATTCTCCCGAAATTTTTTAAGGCCACGTTTGGTTAAATGGAATTGGGATGTATGGATATGAAAATGGAATTGATTTCCATATCCATACATATTTAGTGCCATGGAATTGGCTTCCACATGGAAGCCAATTCCACCAAAATCATAGAAATTGATTTCCATAGGCTAACCCATGGAAATCAAACAAACTCCATGGAATCCTGATTTTGCCCTTCTACATCACCCATCGACGACGGCAACCAACGACAACGGCACCCCACAACGCTTCGTCTTTGATAGCACAACCTGTCGCTTCATCTTCATCTTCGTCTTCGCTAGTCAACTGGAACAAGAATGGAGCCAGCAAAACGAAATCCACCGGCACGATGGCACACCAACGACGGCAAGCCTCTGCCTCGTCATCAGCTTCATCACCGGTTGAGCTTCTTTCACTGTCATCGTCATCTTCATCGTCATTAGCGTCATAGTCATTGTCATCGTCTACCAGCAAGCATTCCCATTTTCGTCTTCTTCATCTTCGGCGCCTCCAAGAACCTCCGCCAGCATTCCCATTTTCGACGAGCATTCCTTCCTTGTGTGGACCTCTGCAGTCATGGTTGACGCCGTTCGCTTTCTGGGATGAAGAAGGGATCTGAGATGAAATTTTTAATTTTAATTGAAAGGGTATTTCGGTCTTTTTAAATAAAAATTGGATTCCATTTCCATGACATACCAAATGTACTTTCAAATTCAATATACATCTTCATATCCATATCCATTTCCATATCCATCAAAATCAATTCCAGTGTACCAAACGAGGTATAAGTGATTAAAAACAATTGTAAATGGTGTTACCAAAGTTGCACGTTGATTGAGTTACCAAGTTTCAAAAATTGCAATGAAGTAGTTATAAATCACATTAACTTAATTGTGAAAATGACCGAAGATATTATAATATCATTACAAATATAAGAAATAACTTAAATAATGTAAAATAATGAGTTGTTAATAACATTATTGAAGTTGTGAAAATAATTAGAGATGTAATCAATATCATTACAAGTATAGAAAATATCTTAAAAATTACCCCTAATTGAATTTCCCTTGAGTTTTGAAGTGACTTGATAAAAAAAATTGTAAACAATATCATCCTAGTTATGAAAATGACTATAGGTATTGTTAATATCATTGCAACTATACAAAGTGGCTTCAATGATGATCCCCTCATTGAATTCTCCTAAATTTTGAAGTGATTTAAAAAATTGTAAATGGCATTACTGAAGTTGTAAAAATGATTAAAGCTGTTGTCAATTTCATTACTTAAGTAGCCACACTTGCCTTCTTTTTTTAAAACTCTCAGGGGTAGTTTTGTCTTTTTGTCAAATACTAAAACTCGCAATTAGGAATTTTAAAATTGAAGTGTTATTTTTGTGGATTTTTTTCAAAAAAAAAAAATCATGTCTTGTCAAAATATTTTAATTTTTTATATGGTTAAGAACCATTTTTATTTGGAAAATTTTGTTTAAGGATAATGTTACCTCAAGATTTTTTTAATGGCACTCTGAAAGTTTAAAGTCAAAGCAATATATCATCAATTATTATCCAGGCTCAGCTTAATCGTAAATGATCACATATGCCAAGCTGGCAGTCAATATTCATACCAATTTTTTTTTTGTTAAGGTGTAAATTTATCCTAAAATTTTTTTCAAGATGTTTTGAGTATTTCGATTATGTGATTATTTGAAATTAATTTCAAATAATATCACGTTCAATTAAGAAAAGCTTTTTAAGACAAGAAAGGTCTTCTTCTCATATCATAAAGCTTTGGGTTCAGAACTTATTGTTATAGTAATTTTGTTTATAAACAATCTACACAAGTATTAAAACTAAAATTTTGCCTATACTTTGTCATTGTCACACACACATAAGAAAAGAATACAACAACCATTGTTCCACTAAATGTGGTCGGCTACATGGATCACATGACGCTATTGTGTTCTATCGTAAACTATATTCTTATATAGATTAATAATCAAAAGATTTCTCTCTATAACCTTTTTGAGAGTGCGTTTGGGTCTTCATCTACCCCTTTTCAGAGGACTGCACACTGCTTGCTCCACCTTCCTTATTGGTGCCTCTAATTACCTTCTCTAAATATGTCCAGACCACCTTAATTAGTTTTCTACTATTTTATCCTTAATAACTGCCACACAAACTCATCCATGAATTTGATCATTACAAATCTTGTACTTTTAGTATGGTCACACATCTATCCCAACACTTTCATTTCAGTACCCCCATTTTATACTTATGTTGTCCCTTTAAAACCCAACGTTCACTACCATATAACATATTGGCATTATAGCCATTCAATAAAATTTTCCTTTTATTGTATTAAGTACTTTTCATTCACAAATAACTCCAGTAGCTTGCCACCATTTACACCATCCAACTAGAATTATATTATTAACATCACCATTAATTTCACTATCTTTTTGTATAATTGATCCCAGATATTTAAACCTTGTCACTTGTGGAATAATTTGATCCCCCAATTTCACCTAAATCACATCAACTTGTCTCTTATAAAAACTGCAATGCATATATTTTATCTTGCTCGTACTAAGACAAAAGCAAGGACTTCAAAGCCCTTATCCAAATCTTAAGTTTACAGTTAATCTCTTCCTTTAATTTGGTCAAAAGAACTATATCATCAGCAAAAAAATTTGCACTTTGGATCTCTTCTTTGATAAGGTAAGCTAGAACGCCTAGAACTAGATTAAAAAAAATAAGGGCTCAAAGATAATTCCTGGTATAGGACAATCTTTATAGGAAAGTCATTTATCTCACATCCAGGTATATTTAACACTAGTTTTTACTCGTGTACATATTATGGATGACTTTAATATATATCCAAGCAGGTCCCTAAGCATATAGCCATAAGCTTTTTTATGGTCAATGAAAACCATATGCAAATCTTTTCATTTGCTCCAATACTTTTCCGTTAACCCCCTTAGTAAATAAATCACTTTTATTGTATAACTTCCTAGCACGAACCCAAATTGATTCTCAGAAGTATAAGTTTCCAATCTCAACATGTGCCCTGTAGTTCACACAATTTTAAATATATTCTTATATATTAAGACTAACGTACTTATCTTCCAATCATCAAGTATTTTATTGGATCGAAGAATTTTATTCAACCATTTCACTCAAACATTTCCAAATCTCAATAGAAATACCATTAGAACCAACAGCTTTACCATTTTTCATTTTTTTTAAGAGATTCCTAGACATCGCCAACTCGTATCATGTGATAGAATGTCAAATTGGGCTCATATTCACAATTCACAAGTCTTCAAACTTACATGCCGAACTCCTACTTCCGTCATTGATCCACATCTCTTATTCTCTCTCCTTATTCTTTGTAATATTATAAATATTTCATTTTCCAACCTTTATCCCCAACTCCTTATAAAACGCCTCATATACTTTACAACGAGCTTCACTTATTGTCTTCTTAATCTCCTTTTTAGCCGAGTGGTTCCTTTTCCAATTTTTAGCATTCTTATACAAGTGTATGGTTTTAAAATAGTTTTTCTTACATCCCACCACCAAGTCTCCTTATCACAATGCCCAAGACCTTTGGATTATACGAAAATTGATTTTGCTACCTTATGAACATTTTTAGCCATATTATTCCACATGATATTAGTATTGCCTTGTGTCTCCCACCCACTCCTCTAAAAAGTTCTCTTGAAAATCTGTCACTTTTACCAGTTTAATTGCCACCATTTAACCTTTGGGCTTAAAATTTACTGGCGCTTTTGTTTCATACACTTGATACACACATCTAGGATTAGGGCTGGTAATGCGGATTGGGCCCGTCAGCCCGCCACCTGCAACCCGTGGGCCAGCCCGCCTAACCCGCTTTTATTTTTTTATTTTTAAAAAATATATGTTTTATATATTTTTTTACTTTTTTTATCCCAATATTTTTTTACAAAGAAAAAAGTAATATTAAATTCTATTTTTAGGAAATTCTTGAACACTTATTCATAGAATTTGAAAGAGAATAGCATAAATATGCAATCTTATATAAAAAACTAGGTAAAAAAGGAAAAAAGAATTTATTTTTTATTTTTTTAAAAAAAATAAAAAGTTGGCGGGCTAGCCCGCAACCCGCGGGCTGGCCCACATTCCCGACACTATCTAGGACCAAAACCCTATGTTGTGCTATCACGCCATGCTCAGAGATCACTTTGCAATTACCATAAAGTCGTCTATCAAGCTTTCTTACCAAAAAGAAGTCACTCTGAGCTAGAGGCTCTACTCTTGTCTGTGATTAAATTCTACTCCCTCTTCATAAAACAAGTGTTGACAATCTTAAGATTGTATGCTAGGGAGAAATCAATAATGGATTGTCCTTTCCTATCAAGCTCTCCAAAACCAAAACCACCATGAGCCATGTCATTTTGTCATGCATCTTTGCCAACACGTCCATTAAGGTCCCCACCAATAAAAATCTTTTCTACATGTGGTATGTTCTAAATCAACCCATCCATATCTTCCCTAATCTTTTCCTTTAAGATGTGTTTCAGCCCCTACCTGGGGAGTGTATGCATTGATAATGTTGATAGTATCCTTTCCAACAATCATCTTTAAAGCTATGATTCTATCCTCAATTCTCTTAACCTCAACCACATTCCTCATCCATTCTCTATCGGAATTTTTTGAGACACTTTTCCACCCCATTTAATTTTATGAAGCCACGAGATGTTAATCTTATAAACTCCCATTATTCCCACCACCTCTCTAGATCTTCCGGTTAGAGTCCCAACGTTCCAAGTGGCTAATCGGATCTTGCTCTCGTGAAATAGCTTCTTTAGCTGCCTCTGTCCAGAAGAGAGTGGTAGCCCATGCTCAATTAATGCTACACATCCCGGCGACAACGTAACAGGTCTCACTTATCACTGCACTCTAACCATACATTGCCTTGCTTATCTCAACAACCTATAATTTTTTCATTGACCCATGTCATAAATGATTTGACAAGTTTTACGTTAGTCATCGAGTGTCTAACACCTCTCCTCCTTTACCCGGCTTGTGGCTGGCTATTAAACATATATAAGGAAAGAATAGAGAGGGAAAAAAGCTTTGTCACTATTTTTCTATTAAATAAAAAGTGAATTTCTTATCACTCTAAACCCGTTTAATTTAAGAGAAACTAAGCACTTAAAATGCTATTGTATTTAAAATGTTTAACTATAATTTCTAATATTTTTCGACTGTGCTCAAGTGCCTGGTACAAGGAAATGCTATTTTTTACCAGTGAATGTAATATTTTTAACAAATTAAAATAACTTTTTATTTTCAAAAAAATAAAATTGGAACCCCTTGTATAAAGTTAGAATAAAAAGTGCACTTTCTCCACTTTTAAGAATAAAATTCTATGATGGACAAAAAAGAATTAAATTATATATTTTTGTTGGCATTAAAAACATTAAATAAATAATATAACTAGTACAAGTTTATTAGTGTACTGATTTAAAATTGATTCATCCAATGAGATGTATTACATTAGACACTAGACTTCAAAATTTTTCAATTGTAGATCATTTGCATAATTTCAATTTAAATTAAAAATTATGTCCATTAATAAGTTAACATTTGAAATGGCATTATGTGAATAAAATTTTCCCCGCAAAATTGATTTCAATATTTCTTATTTTGAATAAAAAGCTATTTTACTCTACAAAATATATTTTGTACCGCTATTATTTCAAAAATCAATGGAATTATATTTCTCTAAAATGATTATTTAAATACTTACATAACTCAAATCTTCAGAAAAACAGCATCTATGAGATAAGGAGGAACGCAAATTGGTATTAATATAAGAGACAATTGTGACTGGGGTGAGTAAGACTAAGCATACATGACTCTTTTTAGTTTTTTTTTTTTGCCGAAGACTCTTTTTAGTTTAGCTAAACTAGAAATGTAGAAATATGTCATTCCTCAAAAAATTAAACAATCACAGCAGCAATAATATACTAGGAGAGTGTTTGGGCTCCCTAAATACATGTTTAATAGTATTTTACTATAAATTCATATAATCCCCTTCATATATTTACTTCGTAAATTGTAAAAACACTTCTTCGACTGTACCAATATAAAGTGTCACTCAACATAAAGTAACCACTTCTACCAAGCATCTATATAGTGTATTTGGATAGCCCGTTGTGAGAACGGACATAGATTTCGAGGTAAATATGTGAGAGGAGTTTTGTCTTAATAAACGTAGGAATGACTTTTGGATACCCAAACAAACTATCCAAACAGAGTCTATATATTTTATAAACCTCTTCCACCAAAACACTGTTTACATGGAAAACTTTTAAATTTTAAAACTCCCGCCTCAAAACCTTTTTAGATCACAAAGAGGCTCTCCCTGACTCTCTCTCTCATGTCACAAAGCCGCTGTTCATGTTTTCGCCGAGCTTAACCAAAGCCGCCGTTCATATTTTCGCCGAGCTTGCTAAGAACGCCGTTCATGTTTTCTTTTTCTCCTTCCTCAATGCACTCCCACTGGGTTGATAATCCTCAGTACTGGATTTGTAATCGGGTGGGTGATTAAGGGTTTACGATCGGTAATTTGGCTGATTTGTTGAATAGGGATCGGGTTTGGCGCGGCACTAATAGGAAGGCCTTGATTCATGTGAATCGCTTTCCGTAACTGCAATGTCTGGCCCGCTGGATCGTTTCGCCAGACCTTGTGAGTGGCCTCTCTCCATTTCTCTTGATTTTCAGCTTTCTCAATTTTTTTCAAACCGCTCATGCTGAAAATGTATACCTTCATTTTTATTTCATTCAACGTTTGATAAATGCTTACAGGCTTTGAGGGATTATCTGGAAGTGATGAAAGACGGGATATAAGATCTGATTTTGAGAACTCTGAGGATGAAAGACAGGACAAGAATTGGTTCACTCAAAAAGAAAGCAATCAACAAAGATCCGACTGCATTGGGCATGTGAATCTGTTGGATAGTGGCAGTGCTTTTCTTTCTGATTCTACTGATAATGAATATCATGATGATGTCAATGCCATGGATCATCAGATGACTGATGCTTCTCAGATCGGCTTCTCTAGTGGAAACAGAAGTGAGGATTCACTGATGGCTCAGTATAGCTAGTGCAGTTAAAAATACAGATGATAGTATGCTCCTAAAAAGGAATAGAAATCAGGAGCACGCTGCTGCTTCTGCACCTGACGCTTTCAATAAAGTTATGAATATTTCTGTTAATGCAAATACTTGGAAACCACGGGAATATCAGGAATCATGAGAGGTTGCAGAAGCTGATGGTCACAGAACAGTAGAGAATGAAAGGGGAGCTCCCGGATGTGGTCTGCAACTGTTGAGGGGGAATTCCAAACCCTTGAAGTCTACTAATGGAAATGTGAGATACTAGCACAAGTATCTATTTGTTTTTTCCCAGGCCATATATGCAGACAAGCTCAAGCAGTTTATGTTAGAGAATTATTATGTGTATGAGTTTAGTGATAGCTTATCTTCATTAATCTTATGACATTCGATAGGGAAACCAAGCTGCTGATATTCGGAAAGTGTCTCAGAAGACCCAATTATCTACTCCTGGTTAGTTGATCCCCTTTCATGGAATTTCTTCCTCCTACCAAGAGAAACATGGCGACTTTTTTTCATGCTTGCTGTACATATATGTTACACGCATTTATTTTGCTGTTTCTGTATCATTTTTCATTCACTCTTCTAGATTTGAAACACCTCTCATCTACCTAAAGATTCCAATTCTGAATGCCCAGGTTCAAGTTCTGGTCGTCCTTTGGATGATGCTGATGCCAGAACCATTTTTGTTACCAATGTAATAACTCTTGCTTCATTTTGGGGACTTCTTGGTTTTTTTTGGGGGGGGGGGGGGCTTCAGGGAAATGCGGAATTTGTTCATTTTCTGAATTTACAATGTTTTTATTGTCTCAGGTGCATTTTGCTGCCACCAAAGATAGCTTGTCTCGTCATTTTAACAAGTTTGGGGAAGTGCTAAAAGTCATTATACTTACAGATGCAGCAACAGGCCAACCAAAAGGGTAGGATGTCTCAGATTTTGGTCTTGCTCTTTGCTGTCCATAATTTTTTGGGTAACTCTACTGATTTTCATTTCTTGAGCAGGTCAGCTTATGTGGAATTCATGAAAAAAGAGTCTGCTGATAATGCAATATCTCTGGATGGCACTTCTTTTATGTCACGCCTTCTTAAGGTATAGATGTCTTGAGAATAAGCGGTGGCATCCTGAAAATAATTTTTTTTATAATCATCAGAATCCTGTCTGGAAAATTGCTTTTTGCCAGTACTTTCCATGTAAAACATGCAATGTTTGCAGGATTTCAGAAGGGTAAAATCACTACTATACCCTTGGGCGAAGCATGCAGGATTTCAGAGGAAACCAAGAATGCTGATAGAAATGGACCAAAAGGAATCATCAGTGCTATTGGGATATCTATTATTGTTGGATGGGGTTATATACTTGGCATCACCTTTGCTATATCCAGTAACTTTTGAGTGAAAATAATGATGTCGGTGGGTATGCCATTGCTGAAATATTTTATCAAGTATTCAAGAGAAGGTATGGCAATGGAGTTGGGGGCATTATTTGCCTGGGAGTAGTTGTTGTTGCCATATTTTTCTGTGGTATGAGTTCGGTTACTAGCAACTCAAGGTAACGCAGGAGTTTTCCAGTTGTGATTTTTCATTTTTGAAGAATTCAACTCTCTTATGACTTAAATGCTCACTATTTGAACAGTATGGCTTATGCTTTCTCTAGGGATGGAGCCATGCCATTTTCATCATTGTGGCATAAAATAAATAAGCAAGACGTCCCCATAAATGCAGTTTGGCTATCTGCATTTATATAATTTTGCATAGCATTACCGGTGTGTAAAAATATTAATCTGATGATGATAATAATCTGGTTTTCATCTGAGTAGGTGAAATTTTTTTCTTAACGTTAATAATTTGTTTGCATCTTTTATTTGGATTTGTCTATTTACTGGTGATAAAGAAAAGAATATAAAATTTTTCTTTTTTAATCTTTGCTAAGAATGTTTCATTTTATCATCGAACCTTTTGACTTAAAAGTTGATGTTCGGCAAGGGATGAAGAGTGTTTTATTTATCAGTCTGCATAATTCAAAGTATAAGAAAAAAAACCTTGGATTAGCTTTCACATCTTTCTAAACAAATTTGTTTAGGTTCGTTATTCTACTGCAACTTGTAAATATTAATACATTATCTACAACAAACATATGCTTATTTAGGGGGAAACCATAAGAAGGCTAGTCATTAATATTTTGGCTATTATCTGTAGGTTGCAAAACCTCACACCAATTACAGTCAAGTTGATGTTTCAAATAGGGAACGTGTTATCAAGTAAGCTAGGCTGATGCTTGTATGTATATTGGGTTTTACTTAACCCTCTCAAATAATTTTTATGCTGAAATATTGGTATATATGAAATGCAGGAACCTAGGTAAGACAATATCTACTTTGGAGCTGAAACTGAAACTGCTAGGATAGCTCCTAAATTTATGTTGAATGTTTATCCTGAATCAGGAAACTCAAACACGATTGATTCAACTCCATGAAGATGATATTTGATGGTTATAGGGATTAATACGGCTTTTAGTAGCAGGAAGCAAAGAGATTCCGTTCGTGAAACATAGATGACGCAAGGTGATTGAATGTTTTTTAGATTTTATATTTTCCCTTTCTCAAATAGCTTTTAATATTCATTTTGTACATGTTCCGTATGTTACACATATGTTATATGGGTTTCTAATTGAATCTCACCAGCTGATAAAAGAAAGAAGATGGAGGAAGAGAAGGGCATAATCATACGTTTTGTCATAGGTCACATGTTAGATTCAAAATGTCTCAATACCTGTTGTAATTTTGTGGCATGCTAACAGATATCAGAGAACTTGCTTTTCAAATGATGAAGCTTGAAGGAAGTCTGGATGTTATTCATGTATTGTCAGGACGTTATTTACAATGCCAAGTTATGGATATGAGCTTAAATAAGCCAAGATATGGATGGAGCACTGTATCATGAATGAACTATCACACCTGCATGAATGCTTTTTAAATTTGGGTTATTTTAGCCACTGATTCATTGATAGGATAGTGTTCAAAGGGGCTGATAACTACCAAGACAATCAAATATGTCTGAGTTTCTGTAGCTACAAGTGATATTTAATAATCAAGTTTACTTCTCTACTGATTTAGGAAATGTATTCTGCTTTATACTTCACAGGAACTCAATCACTGTTACCTTAAACTCTCATTATTGATTTGCATCATTTTACTGAGCATAAGCCTGTTTGCATCATATATTGCACATTCTTCATAAATAAAAACAGTAAGAAGTTTTAGGCTTCAACCAACATCATGTTATAGAACACAATAAGGCGGTATCACTCTGAATATGTGGTTGGGGCTACAGGCTGTAAATTGTTTTCCTAGAGAAAATTGGTTGCAGATGTATGATTAACTTTTATTTTGGTTGGTTTGTTTCATACTTCCTTCATGTTACTCCCATTGTCAAATTCAGGAACTAAATTCAGGAGATCATGTTAAGTTTACATTTTACCCTAATTTACTTTTTTATGAATTCAAGCCCTTAATGGCATTGGATTCGTTTGGTATAGTGTTTGAATTTTTCAAACGCACATTTAACAATGTTTTCTGTAAAATGAGATAATTTCCTTCACATATTCATCTTGATTTACGTAAAAAAACTTCTCTACCTAATTTCCTTCACTTATTCATCTCGATTTGCGTAAAAATATTTCTCTACCGTGTTTTCAAACGAGTATAATTTCACACAAACAAGCTGTGGTGACATTCCCATGTAACACTAACCATCACATAACCATTAAATTTGATAAAAATATAGGAATTTAAAGTGGGTTTAACCCAAAATAAAACGTCAATTTAGTCACACATCAACACACGTGTAGACACAAATATAATAATCACATGCCAACGGACCCCCATTGGATACTCCAACCACAAACAAATAATACGTGCAACTTTCCAGGACAACAAGGACGACCACATGTTGTCGTCAAGATGCAGCTGCTTTGCTGTTTTTGCAGTCAAGACCCTTTGCTGTTTCTGCTGTCAAGACACTGTGTACGGCCGATTCCTTTGCTTCGCTCTAGGAGTTGAAGACTGAGTCAGAGCTTTGTTTTAAGGGAGAACTTGATCTCCATGAGTCACTTTTTAAATTTATTTTTTTTTGTAAATAGTCACTTTTTAAATTTAATTTCTGAAATGGTGAACACTAATCGGGTAGATTTAAGATTTGACTCAGATTCATTACTTTTCTGCTAGTTCATGAGGTGTGATTGGATTTACGTACCTAGCCGATAAATTTCTTATTTGAAAGTAACTATTACTTAGATCGTTTGGTTGAGGTTTTGATTGATCATTAATAAATAATTCATGAGTAATGTCAGTTGATGTTATTTTTGAAAGTGAGTAAATAATGGTTATTTGATTTCTCTGTTGAAATAGTGTGAGAAAATTACCATAAGAGACATAAGTGAACTCTTATAATTGGAAAGCAATGACTTTTTTTTTCTAGTAATCCATCTCACTGTATTCCAATTTAGTTGATAAAAAATTAAAAAATAAATAATAGCTAAATAATGGGTTTAATTTAGATTAGGAAGACAACCATTTTTCTCCTAAATTTGTGAGTTAATTTTCTAATTAAATACCTAGAGACATTTAAACTCCTTATAAATCAATCTTGTGATTGTGCTACTTTTGACATAATTTTAAGTATTAAATTTGATGTTTCAATATTAATGTTAAGACATCACTAATCTCTCTTTACCGCAAAATTCAATTTCACCTTAGAGTGCTGTGAGGGCGATTTGCATCCCAGATTTCACAGTATACTTAGGGTTTGTTTGGTATACTGGAATTAATTTTGATGGAAATGGATATGAAAATGGTTATGGTTATGGAGATGGAAATATAGTGGATATGGAGTTTAAAAGTGCGTTTGGTATGTCATGAAAATGGAATCTAATTTTTATATAAAAAGACTTAAATGCCCCTTTATATTTAAAAATAAAAATATTCAACCCTCACCACCAAATCACTGCTACAGTGCTGTCTGGGCCTTCATCTTCAAAAAATTCTAGATTGCTATAGTGTCTTCATCTTCAACGTCGACGTGTGGAGAGTTCTTGACTTCTGGCGAGGAGTGATTTACAGAGCAATAGCATCTCTTCGACAACGGCGAGCGGCAACGGAGACGGCGACGATGCTCGATTTACAATGTTCCTGTCTCAGACGTGAGTGGCGACGGCGAGTTCTTCAGTCTCAAGCACGACGAGCAGAATGGACAGAGACGGCGATGATATTTGCTACGAACACGACGGAGTTGAGGTAGTTGTCGAGGGTGGGTTCTGGTGCGCTCGCTGGCGGTGGCTTACAAGCACGATAGGCAAAAATGGAATTGTGTATATGGAATTATAAATCTAAGCTTTTGAGATGAAATTTATTTTGATGATTTTTTGTGAACATGGAAATGGACCATTTTCATGCTATCAAATATGCTTGTATGATGGAATTGGACTCTATTTCTATTTTTATAT
Organism: Vachellia pachyceras; assembly: GCA_025593235.1. Lineage (NCBI taxonomy): Eukaryota > Viridiplantae > Streptophyta > Magnoliopsida > Fabales > Fabaceae > Vachellia > Vachellia pachyceras. The sequence goes on along the minus strand of JANTPZ010022345.1, from coordinate 3,824 downwards.
GTCCGATTCAACCATACCAAACAGGCATTACTTTTTTCAATTTTTCCCCAAAAAAATTACCGATGGGACAAGTAGTTGAAATTTGAAAATTACCGTAGAAAAATCTGAAATGATTATCAGAGTGAGGAGGTGTTCAGGTTACATAGATAGGAGACAAATAATGGGAGCCATCTCTGAAGAAAATGTCCCATCTGTCGAAAAATATTATTTTTCTATTTTTTGGGCAATCATTGAAGTTTGATGTTTAAGTTTACCTCTTATTTTAATTTTGGAATAATTACCCTCAGGTCTAAGGTAAGACAATTAAATATAAAATGATCTCAAATACTAGCCTTAAATACAAAATGATCCCAAACATTTATAAAATTACAAAATGGTTTCAGGAATAGCTGCTCGGATTGTAAATGAAGGCTGTTAAGGTTGTTTGTCATTTACAACCTCAGCAGCCTTCATTTACAACCCGAGCAGCTATTCCTGGGACCATTTTGTAATTTTATGAATGTTTGGGACCATTTTGTATTTAAGGCTAATATTTGGGACCATTTTGTATTTAATTGTCTTGCTTGGAACCTGAGGGTAATTCTCCCTTTAATTTTAGTATTTAAATTTAAAATTAATGATTTTAATGTTAGAGAGTAATGATCCAGTTTTTTAAGATCATAAGTGATTGATGTTTTAGATAAAATAAAATTTAAGGGATTAAAAGTAAAATGAAGATAAATTTAAATGAGTAAATATTATATTAACAAAAGCTTTTATGAGATGCATATAGTTCAATTGAATAAATAAAAAAATGATCAAAATTGATTAAATGCAATAATCTTTTAACCATAGTTTGCCAGGTACATGTGCCAAGTCATATACATGACCGCGACACTGATGGAGAGAGGTCTGTGGGACAGTGAGAGTCAACCGTCAGGGTCTCATAGTCACGGAGTGGGTGGGCAGGTGGCGGCTTTCTTTATTCTTAGAAATTAAAAAAAAAAACTAGCAAACCATTCAACTCACGGATTAAACCACCTTAACCAATGATCTATCTGAGTCGGGCCTATGCAGCTCGTATTTGATGAGCTGCCAAATGAGCAGCCCGAACCTATTACATCCTACGGGTTAGACCTGTGTTTACCGATACCATGAGGGAGCAATAATTTTGATCATAAAAATCTAAAAATGTTGCTACTAAACAATCATGTGACTAGTGATGGAAATTTCATCGCTATTGGACTAGCAATGTCATCGCTAATTTCCAAAGAAAATAGTATGTAACCACAAGTTTTTTGAAATAGTGCATCTTAACATTTCCAATGGAATTTCAACGGTTAATTCTGCCACTAATTAGTTAAAGAATGCTAATACACAGTTCCACATCAAATTAGTGATGAAAAATTATTTCTAAAAAAATGGAATATGTTATGCATAAATTTAGCAATGGAATTTACCGAAGGAATTACCAATGAAAACTTTCAATCACAAACATTTGTCTGAAAGTTGATTTACTAACTGAACACTCATGTCAATAAATTTGGTCGGTAATTCCATGGTTGATTAAATTTATTGGGTGATAAAAAGGAATTTATGATTTAATTATTACTTAAAATTTAAGAAGAATTATTAAAAGGTCTCAAGAAAGGGAATGCGTTACAAAATGATCTTAAGAGAAGAGGTTGTAAATGGTAACTGCTTCACTTGTAAATTATGCTTCTGACTTATCATTAATAAACTCTTATAATCATTTTATAACACATTCTCTTACTTAAAACCTCTGAATCCATTCATGAATACTTTATCATGTTGATTATTCGAAACTAATAACTCAACCACAAGATGGCTCCCTTTGGCTATTTGCAAGACTATCAAATCTGTTGGAAAAGTAGCTATCAAATCTAATACAGATAGTTGGTCAAAAAAAAAATCTAATACAGATAGACCCTACATTCAACATATTGCCCATCAAACATTAATGCCAATTGGAATCATGACCCATTACAAATTAATAGAGATGATGTCAAATTGTCAGTGAATGTGCAGCACTTGGTCCAGTGCATATGTAGCTAAAGCATTTGGAAAAATTACAATGATTGACTGTTCAGCTTGAAAAAAATAAAGAGGAAAATTTACGATCAAATCTTAATTTAATTAATAAAAAATTATAAAAATTAGTAAAATTTTTATGAAGTTTCAGTAGTAATTGGTCATTTTGTTATTGATAACCGGTGAGGTTATTAATGACAGTTAAATTAGCTACTACTAAAATATGATAGTAATTTTATCAACCTTTAAAATATTTTATCCATTAATTCTTCGTAAATATCCCAATAGAAAAGGAAAACTAACCAATAGGATGTAAACATTTGGCCCATACAACGTCAAAATTTAAAATCACGTGGGAATTAAAGTAGGGAAATGATCTCTCCACTACTCAAAAAGTAGTGGAGATCTCCAATGCACATCCAACGGCTCTCAGCTTTTCTCGAATGAAAATGGGTGGTGGGTTAGAAGAGGGAAAAGTGGAGGAATTATTTGGGTAAATATCAACCTTTAGATATTCAGTGGAGATCTCCACTACTTTTTGAGTAGTGAAGAGGATCATTTTCCATTAAAGTAATTATTTTAACACATCACATCACTGACATCAATGCCGTTTGGGGTATACGATCCATTACAAAAGCAATAGAGACTTTTTTATTTCATACGAGATAAAAGATTAGTTTAGGAATACAGTATTGAAGTATTTTTACATAAATTGAGTTAAATATGTGAAAGAGATTATCACGTTTTACAAAAAAATATTATTGAACGTGCGTTTAATTTTTGAAAACGTTATTTCAAACAAATCTAAACATTAAATTCTAACTTAATATAATATTTAATCGTTTAACTTTATTCTTATATTGGTTTTAATATATTAAGTTTAAGATAAATGGTTTTGGCCTATCAATAAACAAAATATTCAATTTTTATTAAATTATAAGAATTAATATTTTAAATAAAATGAAATTTGAGATACTAAACTAAAACTTTTAGATTTGAGGGATCAAAATTAAAATGAAGATAAAATTGAAGGATTAAAAATGTATTAACCCTTAATTTTCAACAAAAACACAAAATTCAAAACCATGCAGAAATCTAAACAATTATATCGAACCCATCACTCTACCAAACACCAACGCCATTTATAATTTCAATTGGTTACATAACCACATTACGAAAATTAATAGAGGTAGAGATAAAAAAAAGTTGATGATAAAAAGTGGAAACACTTGGCCCAATGATATTGATCTTGATTATTATTGATTCATTCTCTTGGTACATAATGGCAATAATGCTTTCCTGGACTTTTCTTGTAAGGAAAAAAAAAGATAAAATGCATCTTTAATCTTCCAACTTCATACAACATTTCAATTTAACCCCTTAATTTTGTAAAGTATCTTTTTAATCATCTAAATTCTAACTCTAACGTTGCTTATCCCAAATGATGATTTTTTCTAACCATTATTTTCATTTTAAAATCAAAAATTCATAAATTAAAGTACCAAAATGAAACCTTTGTGAATTGAAAGGGTAAGATGCCCTTTTGTCATAAAACAGAAAGAAAAGATAAGCTTTTTCAAAAACTTTTTGTATTTATTAAAAATTGAAAATTTCCTATATTTTTCTAGCGAAATACACTACTTTTGTCCTCTGATATACACAAAATTTTAATTTAATCTTTTAATTTTAAAAAATGTTTAGGTATATATTTAGTTTTTTAAGTTTACATCAAATTTTAATTTAATTTCTTAAATTTATAAAGTTTATTTTTAGTCTCTTATATTAAAAACCAT
>JANTPZ010022344.1:0-16998 GCA_025593235.1 Vachellia pachyceras | reverse complement strand
ACGCATATTCAAAACAATAAATTATATGTTGAAAAGCAAAAAGGCAAAAATCTTAGCAAACACATGGACTTAACTTTTATTGCCTTAGCTTTTCTTTTTTCTACATACTTCTTCTTCCTCTTCCTCTTTCGTTTTCTTATATTATCTTATTCTCCTTCTTCCCTCACTTCCTCTCAAAGTTATTTTCTGCAAACACTGCAACAACATAAATGGAGTTTGTGATTTCATATTTGGGTGCTTTGCTTTGAACGCTTTGTTTTCATATTTGGGTGCTTTGCTTTGAACGCTTTGTTTTCATATTTGGGTGCTTTGCTTTGTTATTTTCTGCAAACACTGCAACAACACTAAAATTTTCTATCTTTTCATATTTGGGTGCTTTGCTTTGAACGCTTTCACGTATTATGGATCCATTAATGCTCAAATCATACCAGATGATGAAGGTTTGTCACATAACTTTTTTCTCTTTCTTTCGTATTTAGCATTATGCATATGTTGTTCTTTCATTAATTCCTTCAGTTTTCCATGGGGTTCCTAGCTAGCTCCTTTTTTTACTGTTTACAGAAATTTACACAGAAGAAAGGGGTGAAGGTGATGGTTGATCCTTTCCTCTTCTTGAACAAGCATTGGAAAAAAACAATATTACTGCTTTGGTTTTATTGTTTTATTTGTTGCTGATTTTTAGTCCTTTAATTTTATACTTATAAAATAGTTAAAAGCTTCTTCTCGTTTACGAAGTTAAGTTTTTTAACGAAAAATATATTTCATTCAAAGAACTAAGTAATCAATGATAATATTACTGGTATAAAGAATGAGATTTTTTAAATGTTTCTATTATATACAGATAAATTATAAGAGTATCTAAATGATTTTTTTAGCAACTTTGTTGATTGTCAGACACTTGCATAAGGCTTAATCATATCTTCTACGTGCATAGAATTGTTAGAAAACCAAAGAAGTTTCAATTAAGTGCATGTTTGGATTAATGATAAATGTTGATTTTTAAATATGATTTACAATGTATGAGATAAGAATGTGAGAAGATTTTTATCTCGACTTGTATCAGTGTGCTCCTGAAAGAGAAGATTTTTATCTCGACTTATATCAGCGTGCTCCTGAAACGCTAATGCAACTAAGTTTAAGTTTATTGGCCAAGCCTTTCTCAGCGTTTTAAATTGAACGTCGACTAGCTTTACACGATCCATTTGTTTGGGGTGAGAAGTTCATCGATATCAATATTTATATCGCTGAAAGTTGAACAAGATGGGCCACGTGAAGTGCTTTGTATTGCTTTATGAATAAGGTTTATAATTACACACTTTCAACCTAGCTGAAAGAATTGGTTTTTGATAATGTGATTAACTATTATTCGAATTCTATTTGTAGAGGTGGTCGTATTCGATTATATTTCGAATATGATTGTCTGTTATAGAAAAAATCATGTTCTTCAGCCAAAAAAAAAAGTTACAGACGTCCATGAACATAAAATACAAATATCAATGTTCTTACTTTACGGTGAATGATATTGTAAAACAAAAACTGATTTTTGTTGGTACAGTAAAAGTTCTAAAAGCAATATCATCGAAGATAGAGAATTTGAATTGGAATGTGACCCCTCATTCTTGTATCCATGGAGGCTTCAAAAATGAGACCATTGATGAAGAGAATGACATCATAAGGAAAGTAACGTGCAATTGTAGTTTCTCCAATGGAACTGTTTGCCATGTTACAAATATGTAAGTGCATCTGTGTAAATTCAAACACATCTATGGTGCGAAATATAACAATTTATTTTAAGAATTAGCTCTATATATATAAATAGTTTAACGATATTTTTCTTTCTACAACAGTTTTATGATAGGCCTCAATCTATCTGGATTATTACCAAATGAGTTTGGGTACCTCACCCATTTGCAAAAACTGTAAGTAATGATTTTTTTAGCTTTATGTTATTGATTTATAAAAATGTGTACATATGTATGTGCTAAATTATACGTTTAGTCATATAAGTTTGTATCTTATTTCTGATTGATTCATTAATTTTAAAAAATGTATTTTTAGTTATTTAATCTTAAAATAAACAGTTTCATTGAAAATGTTGATGACTTAAAAAATTTAAACTGCATGTGATTCTACAATTAATGTTGGTAAAACATGATAAAATTTTAAAATATACAAATAATTCTACTAAAGAAGTACCATTTAAACATATTTTGACAGCATTTAATTGCAAAACTATCACTGTTTAAATTTTGTTGGGTTGATATTTTCCATTAAATGGAACTAAATGTGTTAAAATTAAAGAACAAATAAGTATAATTTTTAAACTTAAGATATCATTATAAACAAGATATAAACTTGGAAGTCTGAACGTATCATTTAACCTAATATAAACATATGTATGTAATGTACTCTGGTTGAAATTCATGTGGGATTCTTAATCTGAAATGTAACTTTCATACATCACAGTGTTTTATTTCGCAATTATCTAAATGGATCAATCCCAAGGAGCTTTGCTAGAGCCCCTCTTGTTGCATTGTAAGTGATCAAAAAGTATATATGTACGTTCTTGCAAACTTGAACTATTTCACCATTTGCATTTTTCATTCATCTCTTAAAAATTATGTTGCAGAAGCCTAAGGGCTAACCTAATCACTGGCACAATTCCAAATGAAATTGGTCAAATTACAACTTTGGAAGACCTGTGAGTATAAATCATTACACTTTTAATTTATGGAAGTTATTGTAGTATTGAGAAATATGGTTTCATCTTTTTGCTGTTTTTTTTTTTCAGAACATTAGCAGATAATCTGTTAGAAGGAACTCTTCCTTCTAGTCTCGGAAAATTGAAGCAATTAAGCAAGTTGTAAGAAGATTTTATGCATAAATGATTGTTTTTTAAATCTTATATTAGTTGCATTGTGACCAACACATTATTAGTCTTGTTATGGATAGATTTTCATATTACTTTTGGATAAATGTCTTCTTCTATTTATAAGAATTTGGAATTTGCAGGGATCTTGCTGGAAATAATTTCTCAGGGACAATACCTGAAAGTTATGGCAATCTGAAGAAACTAGAACTTATGTGAGTGGTATAATATGATTTAGTTATTTCCTTTAGTTTTATGTTGTGTTGATATTCTTAAATTCTAAAATCTCCCTCCTAACATTTTTGCAGTGCATTGGATGGAAGCAAAATAAGAGGAAAATTACCAAATTATATTGGGAATTGGATTGAACTTCGTAAATTGTGAGTCTAATGCAACTCTCTATCATTGTAATTTTACCTTTTTTTAAATTATATATATCTTATCTTTTGAATTTACATCAACTTTCAATTTTAAAAATTCCAAAAGTTTTAATTTGTATATGTGTGAATTAGAGGTAGTGAGGTCTTCCAAAAAAGTGCATTGGTAACGAAATTCACATATATTTCAAGAAAGAAATGGTAAATAAATATATTTTATAATATTTTCATAGCTTCTAGTTTGCTTTGGAATTTTGTATATTTAAAACCCTTATTTGTTTTTTTTACATACTTTGAGGGTAGTTTGTGGGATTTTCCCTACAATAAACACAGCAATTTACAAATCAAATAAAAAGTTACATAGACTAGGCCTTTTTGAAGTATTTCTTTTATTTTAGTTGCCACTCTTTATTCTCTTAATACTTTTTTGGGCAGGTATTTAAGAGGAACAGCTTTGGAAGGTCCCATTCCTACAACTATATCTCAATTAACAAAATTGCAGTATTTGTGAGTGCTTGTTATACTAATATAATTTTGTGTATAAGTTACTTCCAAAATGTTTTACACAAACTAAGGAGAACTTTAAACTTCAATAATTTTACCTTGAAATTCAATAGTTTTTTAATTTTATTCCTATTTAATATCAACTATAACATATGAGATCAAAATTATATATACATAAAAAATTAATGAGATGACTTATAAATTTGATTAAATAAAGGATTTTTTCTGCCATATAAATACTGTATAAATAGGGTTCCAGAAGTAATCCATCTCACACTATTTAACAAAATACAATTTTTCCTATCAATTAATGATGACACTTTTTTGTTATTTATAATTCAGGAGTATATCTGACTTGCATGGACCGGCCACAATGAAATTTCCCAATTTGGAGAATTTGACATCCTTGGAATACCTGTAAGAATTTAACAATGAGGTGAAATTCTGTTAATTGCAATATGAGCTTCATCTTCTCTTTTTAAATCAATTTTTTTCATACTCTCAGGATGTTGAGAAATTGTTCCATCCATGATTCAATTCCAAATTACATTGGTAACATGAAAAACTTATCTGTTCTGTAAGTTACTTCATCCTCATCTATTGCCAATCCTGAATCCCCTAAACAATGTCCTCAATTTAACTTTAATTTAGAGATCAGATAGCTACTTATATATATATTATTGCCTATATATTACTATTACTGCCACTTATGGCACCAAATGACTTTTTTTTAATATATTAAGAAAGTTGAATACATTACCTCAGAATATTTATTTATATGCATAATTGGATTATATATTATTTTACAAGTCAAACGAATTTATTTGGAGAGAAATGATAAATATAAAAGATTTAAAACAGTGTATTAAACTTTCTTAACTTCTTATTTAGAAAAATCAACTGGTTTTTATATTTTTTAGTTATGTTTATAAAGTAATAATTGTGTTATGTATGTTAAATTTCAGAGATTTGAGTTTCAATAAGTTGACAGGTGAAATCCCAAATAACATAAGTGATCTTATCAGTCCAATGCAAAAGTACATGTAAGGAAACATCCTATGTAATAACATATAACTTCATTTCTTAAGACTTAATTACCCTTTCTAATTGATCTTTATTAAACATACATGCAGGTTTCTAACTGAAAATTCTTTAAGTGGAAAAATTCCTGAATGGATACTGCAAGATAAATATGATCATTTGTGAGTACATTGTTTTTTATTTTAGTTTTATCAATGCTATAGTTCAGTGATATTATTATTTAAAATTAATTACTGTAAATCATATTAACAAAATTTCTGTACCCCTTAAATCTATCATCATTTTTAATTAATCCATTTCATTTGTATGTATAATTAAGTTGTTTAAATTCAAAATTTGTCTAGACAGTCTTTTACTTCCGCAACTTTTGATTAAACTATCTTAATAGTTCAAGATGACTTGAAAGTTAAATATATTCAAGCCAGCGGATTTTATAATAAAATGAAATTGTAATTCAGTTTAAACACTTGCAAAAACTTCTTCCCCACCTATAATTGCTTTATCCATAGGCTTTCAAAGTTTAAGTAAATTATGGAAGAACCCATTCAACCCATATAAAATATATGTAATAATAGATAAATATGAAAGTTAAATAATTAATTTACAAATGTTAAAAATAAGTTAGTTAAATCAATTGTTGGTAAAAAATAAGAATTGATTTTCCTAATATGTCCTTCATTAATCATGTGCAAATTGCAATAGAGAATATCATATATGAAAAGCTTTTGCTTAATATATGCAATCAGTAGTGATATTTTATTAAATATATTATTAATTTAAAGAGAGAAAGTGAATTAAAATTTTATATTTAAGACTAAAACAAATCTTAGTCCCTCCAAATGGAGCAAAGAAAATCATGGAATAAGAAAACAAAATTACAAGCGTAATCTCACACTGATTTCTCTTCCAGTGACCTATCTTACAACAATTTTTCAGAGACCGATGCACCTGCTTGTCAATGCAATAATGTGTAAGCTCATTTCCCTTTCCCTCCTAAAAAAATAACTTTTTTAATTTTTCTTAAAAGCATTATTCAACAAACTCTAAGCTTTTTTTTGTGTCACAGAAACTTGGCTTCGAGCATGTCATCTTCAGCAAACACCTCGTAAGACTATGATTATAGTGTCCTATTTCAATTATTCTGCACTTTTGATTCACTTGTTGCAACTTAATTTTATTGACCTTGCAGCCATCCTTGCCTAAAAAGGGGCCTTCCTTGTGGAGGAAAACCCAAGTGTGAGTCTTTTTCTTCTTCCATGTTTGATAGTTTTGTATCCCATCACATTATCATTTTTTAATTGTTTTTTATTTGCAAAATAGATAAATAAATCAGCTAAAAAGGGTTAGAGTACATATAGTGCCCTGAAGTATTTTCTTACGTGCATCCAGTATCTAAAGCATTTTGTGGTGCATCCAATGCCTAAAGTATTTTTCATATGCGTCCAGGTCCCTAAAGTATTTTAATGTGTTGATTTTTTTTTTTATAAAAAAGAGTCAATTTTATTAATCACAAAAACAATTCAAAATACACATTAATAGCCAAAACAATAAAAAACTCAAGCAAATCCAAGCATACAACCTAACACACAACTCACAATAAAACCACTCAGTCCTAATTATGCAATCTAACACACAAATACACATTAAGAACAAGAAACTTAACACAAACAAATAACCATAGAAGCTTTCCCAAGTCAACATATGTTAACCAATGCCTTCTTGCCCATTGTTCCTTGCTTAGTTCTCCTCCTCCAATGGAGTCAACTATCAATAATTCAGCTAAGACGGTTGGTGTTGCATTCAGCTACCCATTGGGATCCATCCCTCTTCTTCTTATAGCTGCTAATAAGTTAGCAGCATTATTCCCTTATCAAGCAACCAAGGAAAATTCCATTGGGACCCTTTTCCGCTTTGATCACTCTGGCCCCACCAAAACTTTGAGATTAGTTAATCAATCTCTCTACAGGTTTTCTTTGGGAATATGAAGCTTGTTAAAGTGTAGATTGGGATAGAATTTGCTATCGCTTTGACCAGCACTTCTCTACTAGCAAAGGTTAAGAGTTTTTGCTTCCACCCCTTGAGATTACCATTGATTTTTCTCTTCACAAAGCCAAGTGTAGCTGATTTAGGTATGACCCAAAGCAATGGTAAGCCCCAAACATTTATCGGGATCATTGGTAGATCCTATCCCCATTACCACCTCAATCTCCTTTTTAACTTCTGATGTGGCTTTAGCTAAGAAGAAGATGCAATACTTGTTCAGTTTCATCTCTTGTCTTGAGGCTGCTCTATCGGTCTCAAAGATCTTCTTCATCACCATGCAATTTTTCTTTTGTGCTCTAAGAAAGAAAAGAGCATCATCTACAAAAAAATAGTGAGATAACATGGGTCCTCCACCAGATAGTCTAATTGCCTTTAGGTTATCATTTTGTACATATTCTTGCACCATTATGGAAAACACGTATGCTATAACGATTGGTCTGAGTTTCCTTTAAAAAAATTCTTGACCATCTTACAAACCTCCTTCTTCACCTCCTCCCATGTATATTGATAAAAGAGAGCAGTGAAACCATTGGGTCCTAAAGTTTTGGTAGCTCTTAAGTCAAACACAGCAGCCTCAATCTCCTTATCAATGATTAGTCTGTTCAATAGATTATTTTCCTAATTGGAGATAGCATTCTTGACATACACCAACACCTCCTCCACTTGCTCAATAGCCTTTGAGGAGAACATGTCTATGTAAAACTTGTCAAACATATCATTGATCTCCTTAGTCTCCTCCTTCCACATGCCATCCTCCTCCTTTAGCTTGTGGATTCTGTTTCGTGCTCTCCTTTGTATCACTGTGCTGTAAAAGAAGCTGGTATTTTTCTCACCATATCTGATCCAATTAGTTAAGCCTTTTGCTATCAAAACTTTTCCTCCTTTCCCAGGTTTCATCAATTGTTTTTAGGATCTAATCATCTTCCCTTGCTTTATCTACAGTCCAGAACCCCTCATAGCAAGTCTCCAACCTCTTTCTCAACTCCTTAATAACTCTTCAATTGTTTCAGAATTCTTTTTTGCTCCATGCTTGTAGTATTCTCCTGCATCTACCAAGCCTTTGGTTAAAGTATCAATCTTATTACCCAAGAAGACAATTTCATTTGCCCATGCGTATGCCATAATACTCCTGAATTGTTTATGCTTAGTCCATGTAGCATTGAATCTAAACATCCCTGGCGTTTTCTTTTCTTGATAGAAAAAATCAACAATTATCAGGTGATCAGAATCAATTGGTTTATATGTGAAGTATTTGTACCTTATTGAAATTAATTTTAAATGCAGCATTGCCCTATCCTCAGTCTATCCTTTCTTTAATGCAGTCTCCAGTCAACCTTTTATTACTCAATGTGAATCTTAGCCCCTAAAACTCCAAATCAATTAATCCACAATCATCAAAAAAATTTTGAAAGCTAAGTATTTTCCTCACAGAGACAAGTTTTCCTCCTCCTTTTTTCCATTGGAGCACCAACCTCATTGATGTCACCTATGCATAACCATATTTCCACTACTCATCATGCTAAAGACCTCAGTCTTCTCCATACTAACTCCTTGTCTCCTTCTATTAGTGCATCATATACAAATGTGGCAAAATCTAGCATATTGGCTAGTGAAGATCACAGTTTGACATGTATCAAGTTCTTCGACTGGTGGAGAATCTCCATGTCAATCTGCTTATGCCACGAACACGTCAAATCACCTAATTTGCCTCTTGGGTCCATATAAAGCTCATTTTCTTATCCAAAGCTTCTTTTTATTCTTTTCACTTTTTCCCTACCATTCTTGTTTCTATCAGGAAAACAATTGAGAGTTTGTATTGTCTATTGCATTCTTTTAAATTTTTTACTGTCAAGGCAACCCCCAAACCTTAACAGTTTCAAGAGAGGATCCTCATGGATCCATGGGGAAGCTTTGAGGCCAGCCACCTACGCCTTCATTAACACATACTTCATTTCCCTCTTTTTACGATTGCATCTAGCCTTCTTGTTAACTAAGGCCAATTAATGTCTCCGTTTTGCATTTCTTCTAACCCTTGCTTTAGTCTTCCTCAAGTTCTCAGCATAAAGTGTCATAGGATACTGATGCATTCTTCCAACCCCTCTATCTTTCTTCTTTTATTCACTTCTGCCTCTAGCATTTCTGAGGCTTCTCATTTTAGTTTCAGTCTATTAAGCTCTTCAACAACCTTCATTATTGGTCCTCCTTTGTATACTACAATAGCATGTTCATTGACCTGCTCATTAGAAGGTAGTTCAAACTTGTACTCATAGTTTTTCTTTGTTACAGAACTATACACATTATATTCAACATTATTCTTCTTGAATTCATATGACCCTCCCTCATATCTTATTGGTTTTGCTAGAACTACATGCCTTTTATCACTGCTAGTGGTCCTTTTGTCTATTTTTATCTCTTCTGGCATCTTCTCTTTTTATTCACCATTCAAATGTAATTCACCATCTTCTTCATTCCCCTTCAATATCCTTCTTTCATTCAGCTGTATAATGAAAACATTTTTGCAATCAATATTCTTTTTCTTACTCATTACCATTATCTCCTCTCGTTATCTTCTCCATTTTACATTGATTTCTCCCCAACCTTCCTTATCCACCACTATTGCTTCCTCCCACATTCTCACATATTCCGTCATAGTCCATCTTCCATAGCGAGAGAGCTTCGGATCTCTGATTGCCATTAGTCTTACCTGTGAGCATACTCGGAAGTTATGTCCAACAGATTCGCATTTGTAGAAAAAGTCCTGCAGTTTCTCATACTTGATCGAGAGCCATAGTCAATCAGTGCTAGGTTTTAGGATCCAGAATCTTGCTATTAAAGGCCTCCTCTATCATGCCCCTTTTATTTACGCAGCTATTCTAAGTGTGTAAAACTTATGTTTATAAAATAATTTTATTTACTTATTTCTTTGAATTGACATTTTTGAAAATTTTTGAACTTTTTCAAATAAATTTTCTACAATTTATTTCCCCTATGAATCCAAAGTGTTTGGTTTGACCTTAGGTCATTATTTTTTATTGCAGTGTGAAAACAGGTTTTCTTTCAAAAACTGTTCTTTAAATTCATCTACTTATGATAGCACAACTGCTTCTAATCATTCTTCATTGAGAATAACATTTACTCATATCTTTTGGGGAGAGGTTCTCCTTACATCTACCTTTTGTCTCATATTAAAATATGTACATAATTTATACAACTATATGTCATACTCATCTAAGTCATCCACGCTTATATTAAAATAAAATCTTAAACTTATAATTAAGACAAATTATATGTAAAAGGGCTCTTCCATCTCCATTATATGCTTCCCTTGTGACCAATTCCTTGTCTTTTGAGCTACCCGCATCTGCTGTATTTTGTTGAACGGGAGGTTGAGATTCGAAAATCCCTATAGAAACAACATTTTATCATATAGTTATATATATATATATAATCCATAATCATGTAAAATAACCACATGTTTATACGGCATATATGGCAATAATACACATCATGAGATCTCACCTCAACATCATACATCATTCATACGGCATATATTGGAATAGTGCACATCGTGAGGTCCCACCTCAACATCATACGGCAATAATTTATGGCATGAGATTTCATCTCAACATCATACGGCAATAATTTACTACACATCACATGTCACATACAATCATGTAGAATTTAATACATAAGAATGAGATAAAAATGGTTTCTACCTGTTTCCTTTTATTTATCTTTACATCCCTTGGTATCCCCTTTCTTGGTCCTCCTCAGGTTGCTCAAACAAATGTCAAATCCTAAAAATATATATGTATAATATTGCGTTAATTATACGCTTCTCTTTTTCTCTCCTGATCTCATTTCTAACCCTTTACATATTTTCTTTTCTTTTCTTGACTTTTGAATTAATTTCAATTTCTTTGAAAAATCACAACTTATTCCATAAAATTCCAAATACAACGGTTGAAGCTTCTATTTAAAGCTCTATATATTCTCTTTCGTTAGAATTACCATTCACTAAATATAGTCCCTAAATATTCTCAAATAAATACTCAAAAGTTGCAACTTAAGCAACTTTTCAAATTTTTCGTATTTCAATTGCACTTTGTTTCACTTCATCAAATTCTATAATACTCCCACATGCACCAGCTTACATATTTATACACAACCATATGCATAAATATGCCTATATTTATACAACAATATGTGTCTGTATAAATATATAATCTCACTTCTAAAAAAATTGTCTTAAATGTCCTATTGGCATTTTAAAACCTTCAAATACCAACTTCTTAATACCTTTGTTATTCCCCATATTCCAACGACTTATGTTTGCATGTATACTCACTTCCAAATTTTCAGAATATACACACACACACACAATTACTCACGCATGTACATATATATCTCATGGGAATAAACCAACACTTGGGATAACCAAATTATAAACCGTTAAAAAATTATCTATTAAAATTCCTTAAATTATTGTAGACTTATACTTCTAAAACTCAAACTTCTCAAAATACTAACTTATAAAGTTTTCTCTAAGCATTATAAGATTATTACCATTATGAAGATAAAAATAGCAGTATATTGAAAAGAAGAGCTTTAGTTACCTAAACTATCTCAACAAGACGATATCAGAGATGCACCTTCTCCTATCCTCTACGAACGCATAAGGCGAGAGTAAGGAGACGATTGAGGTATTTATAATACCTCCTCCTTGTCCGTGCCTCTCTTCTTGTTCTTTCTTTTCTCTCTTTCTTTTTGACTTTTGCTTCATTCTTTTTGTCTTCTTTTCTTCGTTTGCTGACAACATGCTTCCTCCTCCTTTTTACCAGCATTCCATTTAATGAAATATAAACATTTTCCACCCTTATCCACATTTTCCACTCCCTCATTTAATAAGCTTGAAAATTCTCCTTCCCTTCCATTATTTCCTTCTCACCATTGCTTCCCCTTTCGTCCATTTTTTCCAATGTCATTAATGATGTATGACAAAAATGCTTCATCCTTTTTCATTCTTTCTAATGCCATTAATGTATTGGAAAATTTATCCTTTCTTTCTAATTTTTCCAACATCATCAATGGGATGTGACATCCTCAGCCATTGCCACAACTCCAACTTGTTGATCAATACTTATTGCTTTTTCCAAACAAGTTAATTCCAAAAGTGCAACATGTAATTGTATTTAGATCGGCACCCATTGAAATCAAACTCCTCGATTAGCATGTACTTCTTCTATTCCATCAGATTTAACAGTTGACAATCGATCGATCATGAGCACATAAAGTATTTTGTTGTGTATCCAGCAAGTATTTTTCATATGCGTTTAGGTTCCTAAAGTATTTTTTTATGTGTTGGTGTTGGATGCACCAAAAATATTTTAAAGTTTTAGACACAGATAAAAAATACTTTATAGTGCTGAATGCACAAAGATTATATTGCACCTAAAAAAACACTTCAAGGTATTAAGTGTACCATAGAATACTTTAGGCTAATGAATGCATTCAAGAAAATACTTTTAAGATGTAGCACCTTAACATGCTAAAAGAACGGTCATAATCTCTTTCTTGAGTTTTTTAACTTAATAATGTGGATTATGTCAATGTCATGTAACAGTTTTATACATACATATATATTGATTACAAGCGATAATCATGATATGATGAATTTTTATATAATTTGGATTCTAATATAGAGATGATTTTTTATGAGGTTGACACTACATATGCAGATCATTCATTGTTCATAAATTGTGGAGGACCAGAAATCAAGTATGAAGGGAATAAATATGAAGATGACACTAATCCTATGGGAATCTCTTTCTTTTTTCAAAGTGATGATAAATGGGCTTATAGCAGCACAGGATCAATCTATTCCACATATTTTAAGAGTAATTTCATAGTAACAAATAGATTTTCTCTCAACATTTCTGGTCCAAGCTTCTACCAAACTGCTCGTGTTGCCACTATGTCTCTCAAGTACTATGGCCTTTGTATGGTTAATGGAAATTACAACGTCAAGCTATACTTTGCTGAGATTATGTATCCTAATTATCACAATTTCAGCAGTCTTGGAAGACGCATATTTGATGTTTTTATTCAAGTGAGTCTCACTCTGCTAAATCTAAATCTTTTCTTCTTATCTCTTTTATAACCTAATGAACCATTAAGGATAGAGAAAATATACAAGACCCCCTTCAACCATGGGGTCATATGGTTGAAGAGAAATAAATATTGTGGTGGGATGTGTCACCTATCTAGTGGGCCTACCACTATAACTATCTCTTCAATCGTTGGCTAAATGGCCAATTTTGAAAGGTGAGGCATTATATTTAAGGTGAGAGTTGGGATTAGATGAATCTCAGTAATCTCTCTCATTTTCATATATAAATGAATTATTGAAAGATTATACTATTTATTGTAATATTCAACAGGCTTGTGCTGCTTTTTGAAGGGTTTGAATCAATCTTTTGTATGTATATCTTGACAGGGCAGGAAATATTTGAGTGATTTTAACATTATGAAGGAAGCCAATGGTGTTGGTAAGGGCATAGTTAGGGACTTTAACATTGATGTCAAAGATAACACCTTGGAGATTCATTTATATTGGGGTGGGAAAGGAACTACTACTATTCCTAATCATGGTGTTTATGGACCTCTTGTATATGCTATTTCAGTCACTCCAAGTAAGTCAAATCTCATATGTTATTGATTCACAATATTTTATTTTCTTTAAGGTTAAATTATGACAATTTTAATTTTGATGTGAATCGTAAACAATACTACTTTGTCATATAGATTTCAAAATTCGAGGGATTTCTGCTGGAGCCATTGCTGGAACTGTAGTTGGATCATGCATGTTCATCATCACATTAATAGTAATCATCCTTCAAAGGATGGGTTTCTTTGGTGGCAAGGATTTAAAAGATGCACGTAAGATCAAAATTTAAAATAGGAAAGCTCATACATCTATGCCTAATTTGGTATAATATTGTTAAAAAAAGTATGGTTTTCATATGCCTAAACTTTAACATGCAAGTTCAAATGAAACAATGATGTTTGCAAAATCATAATTTCAATGTATTTTGATTTTACTTATATAACCTCCTTTTGATGTAGAACTTTTAGACCTAAAAATAGGTCATTTCTCGTTAAAACAAATCAAAGTTGCCACTAATAACTTTGCCCCAAGAAATAAGATCGGTGAAGGAGGTTTTGGATATTTAAACAATATTAAATAACTAAATTCACTCGTGATACAAAAAGATATGTGTCGATCATGCTTATGAAAGATCAATGTGAAAATTGAGACAAAATGATGAATAAATTGCAGGGTATACTATCAGATGGTGTTGTCATAGCTGTGAAGCAGCTTTCTTCCAAATCAAAACAAGGGAGTCGTGAGTTTATTAATGAAGTTGGAATGATATCTGCTTTACAACACCCAAATCTTGTAAGGCTTTATGGATGTTGCGTTGAAGGAAATCAATTGTTGCTAATATATGAGTACATGGAAAACAACAGTCTTGCCAGTGCACTTTTTGGTAAGGATTATTTGGATTCTTTATAATTCAAAAAATTACCATATATATGGCTATGTTTAAATGAAAATGTCATTGATATTAATGTTAGGTGGCCAAGGACAGAATATACACTTGAACTGGCCTACAAGAATGAAGATATGTGTAGGGATCGCAAGAGGATTGGCTTATCTTCACGAGGAATCAATATTGAAAATTGTGCGTAGGGATATTAAGGCAACAAACATCTTACTTGATAAATATTTAAATGCCAAGATCTCAGACTTTGGTTTAGCTAAACTTGATGAAGATGAGAACACTCATATTAGCACAAGAATAGTAGGAACAATGTTAGTGCTCTAGCATATCTTTTCACTTTTTAAATTTGTTATAGTTTTAATAGGTTTTTCAACATTCTTTGTTTGCACATTCGTTGTTTTGTGACCTGTCCACTAACGATGCATTTTCTCAATTTAGTGGTTATATGGCTCCTGAATATGCGATGCGAGGATACTTGACTGACAAAGTAGATGTTTATAGTTTTGGGGTGGTTGCTTTAGAAATTGTAAGCAGAAAAAGCAACACGAATTACAAGCCAAAAGAGGAGTTTGTTTATCTTCTTGACTGGGTTAGTTGCACTTATTATGCTTAGCATTTGTGATGTTCAATATTCTTCATAAATTAATGATTCTGTTGAATTTGTAACGACTCCATACTTTGATGCAATTGAAGGCCTATGTTCTTCAAGAGCAAGGGAACCTTTTTGAGCTGGTGGATCCAAATCTTGAATCAAACTACTCCTCAGAGGAAGCCATGAGAATGCTGGAGGTGGCACTCCTATGCACTAACCCATCTCCAACTCTAAGACCATCAATGTCCTCTGTCGTTTGCATGCTCGAAGGAAAACTACCAATTCAAGCCCCCGTAATCAAGCGTTGGGAGAGTCACCAAGATGCTAGATTCAAGGCCATTGAGATACAATCATCATCTCGAGACAGCTATAGCCAAACCTTTAATTCTTCTACAAAATCACTCCAAAGTGTGGAGCAGTCGATCTTGGTATGTCGTCATAAGACAGACCAAAGACAAAACTCAACTTCTTCTGCATCCTCACGTGAAATTCTGGAGCAAAGGTGTGAAGCAATGGATGGCTTAGTGGTTTGACTTTGACCCTCTATCTCCCTTCCATGTGCAGTAACTTCTCTTCATCTTTTAAGCTTCTTATGGATTTCAACTTGGTGTATGATTATCAGAATTCTGGATGGGAAACTGGCATGAAGCTGCTTTCTTTCATAAAAGAGTAGCTAGGTGCCATTCCTAGTAGTAGGGAGTGATGTATAAAGCATGCACATGCAAAGTCAAAGGGAAATAATGTGTAAGAATTTACATATACTCACTGGTTCATCTATTTTTGTAGTTTAAATGTAATGCATGATTAATATATCGCTCATTTTAGGGCTTGATAGCGAGTAGGCCCAACTGAGACCCATCCAACCGAGCTGTATATATAATTTATCTGGACCAAGTTGACGGAGCTGGGCCTTTCATTATTTAAGAAAGCAAAAAAATGCTTGGACACTTGGGTAAGCTTATAGAAACTTGTAACAATTGTATTTATTTGCTAAGGGCCGTTAATAAGCTTTTCAAATATTTAGTAAATGATAAGTTACTGTTTTTCAAACTTAAAAAACAATGGATTTAATTTTGATATACATGTTCTTATTTTGCAAAAGTTTATTGATATAAAATTTTTAAAATCTCATAAAAAACTGTAGCAATTAAATTAGGGTGAAGGTTTTGACCAAAAAAAATTAGGGTGAAGGTGGATATAGTGCTGAAATATTTTTTTTTTTCGAGCATCCAACCCTTATTGTGGTACGTTCAACAAGTTAAAATGTTTTTTTAATGGACATTCAACACTGTAAATTATTTTTTGGTGCAATTTTTCACTTAGCAATTTGAGATGTTCGATACACAAAAAAATAAATGGAAGTTAAGAATGCTAGATGCTCAAACAAAAATTAAGAATGCTGAATGCAACAAACAAAATTCTTTAGAGTGTTTGCACCACAAAATATTCTAAATATCATTGAATATACTTGAACAAAATAGTAATGACCCTTTAATTTAATAGGGTTAATATAAAGTGCAGTCCTTATAATTTACCCTCGTTTTGGTCTTAATTCTTGTAGTTTCAAATCAAAGTTTTTATCCCTCAAGTTTCCTTTTGTCTAAAACATTGGTCGTAATTTAGTTAGAGCCGGTAAAACGGGTTGGCCCCACGGGCTCAACCCGCCAACCCGTCAACAAGGGCAAGTTCGGAACCTGTGGGTCAGCCCGCAGCCTATTTTTTTTTTAAATTTTAAAAATAATATATTATATATTTTTCTTACATTTTTCATTTCAATATTTTTTTAAAGTATGATAAATAATACTTAATACATTTAAAAATAGTATAGAATTTTTTATTTTTTATATCAACTTTCTATAATACTATATTTAAAATTATAACAACACATTAATATTTATATTTTTGTTTTAAAACATGAAAAAATGTCATTATTAAAAATTTATTAATAGAAAAAGAATCATGAGTCAATTAATATGATATGGTTATACAATCTTATGAAAAAAATTG
>JANTPZ010022343.1:0-13419 GCA_025593235.1 Vachellia pachyceras | reverse complement strand
ACCCAACTTGCACCCTATAATATAGGAATAGGTGGGGTGAATTAAGCCTAAAGGAAAGTGTTGCCCATGCCTTGGAGATATTGTGCACAACTTTCCTTTTCATCTTCTTCATCTCTTCTTCTTGTATTCTTCAAAGAACCATTCCCATCAATATTACTAACAAGACAAATGACAAAATTTCAGTTTAAGAAGTTTTATTCACCCATTGCATCAATTTGCAGCACTAACATGCAGTATCAACACACACACACACACACACACAAGTATAATCTACTGTTGGCCACACAATTCATAGATAATTGAGAGCATCATCTGCAATATTTAGTCTCAAGTTTCATATATTTGCATGCAATGAGCAGAACTCAAGATCTGGTTAAAAGCTATCATACAAATTCAGATCATCTTCATTGTCACCGATCGTCCCCACCTTCACTTTCTTGCCATTATTGGTCGAACCAACAAAGTCATAGTTGTAGAGTACAGAAACAATGGCAACGTTGCAGAGGAAAACAGGAACAGGCCCGAAGATCCAAAGCAAGAGTGGCAAAGCCGAAAAGAAAAGCCTGTTTCCCACAGTGTTCAGCATTGCGCCCTTCTCCAACAGCTCAGTCAAGTAGTTTGGGGTCAACGTGGACGTCACGACGACGTCGTCTCGAGGAAAGCAGATGAGGACGCCAACTTGGTTGAGTAGCCTCATGGAGAGAGAGTGGCAGAAGAAGGTGAGAATGATCACGTACTTGAGGGACACCACGAGTTCGTTGTACTCCGCTCCATAATCGGCGTCGTTCAGAGGCTTCCTCGCGTTGTACGTTGTGCTTATCACTGCGGCCAGGCCTGCTGATAAGAGGATCGAGGTGGTGGCCATGAGAGTGCACCCTATTAATTGATTCCGAAGTGACTGGGCTGCCATAACATTCTTCTTTTCTAAATCCTGCGCGCACACAAAAAAATTATTATCTTTTATTTATTGGAAGACAAGTTTATTAACAACACTGAAAATAAAAATAATACTTGTATCATCTCATGTCTCAAAGGTGAGTTGATTTTTATTGGAAAATTTAAGAAAATTAATTATATTACATAAAAATATTTATATTTATCATTTTTTTAAATTACTTTGTTTAACTTATAAACTGATATATTCTTTTGATTCTATTTATAATTCACTTCCAACATAGTACATACAAATCAAAGAAAACTTTAAACCACATTGATATTGATTTAAAATTCAACCACTTTGAATGTGTATGTTTGTCAACAATTATGGAGAGTCCAAACATACTCAACAGTGTTTTTCCGTAAAACGAGATAATTTTCTTGACATATTTACATCAACTTATGTAAAAGTACTTCCCTACCCCTACCCAAACGGGTCCAATATCCACTATAATAACGTGTTAAGGAAAGGAACGTTAGTACGTGAACATGTTCACGTGACTAAACCGAACCCAGAAAACTAAACAAAAGAAACAGATGTCACACAACAGAAGAAAGAACATGGGACAAAAAAGGAAAGGAAGAAATGAACATAACGCCCAAAGTTGATACGGATGACACTGCAAGATCAACAAAGTTATTTATGTATACGGATATACTTATACACATAAACAAAATATGTTTCTATTCAATTCTTTATTGAGTTACCAAGAGAAAAAGTTTACTTTTTTTAAAAGTATTTCTTTTTCGTCTTTACAGAGAGAATTTTTGGTGTAACAGATTGAACCAGAGGATCATATGACATTAATCAAGTTTATTTTGTTTTATGTTCTCGGAACTTGATAATTAATGACTTCAAATATTTCTTTATTATTCAAAATGTTAAGTTCTTGGATAAAAAAAATAATATCTTTAACGTGAAGCAAAATAAATGGCGATAGGGACACGGAGAAGGGAGATTGAGGAGGGGATTTTATTTACTTAGTTTTTACTTCATACAATTCTAAATGTATAGACTATTTAATTCTCTTATGGTCCTTAATATAAGATCTAATTTGAGAGTTTAATCCTAAATATAAGACAAATTTATTATATTTATCACTTTTTTTAGAAAAATTACTCACATTAATACTCACCCAACAATAAAAAAGATCTAAGAGCATTCAACATCTTAAAGCATTCTTTATATACGTCTGCAACAAGTATTTTATAGTTCATTAGCACTTTAAAGTATTTTTTAAATGCATTTAGTGCCTTAAAGTATTCTATAATGCAACTGTATTCCTGACAATCCTCTCTTTCACTCATGAAGCTAATAATCAATTATATTATCAGAATAACTATCTGGCGATTAGGATCACACGGCACCAATATTTCCATTTACTCAAACCTTAGAGAAGAACTAGAATAAAAAAGATGGCAATCAGTATATGACTATGCACCAATATACATATTTAATATACTCTTTGGACTTATTTATAGTAATGCGAATTCTTTTAATTTACAGAAAGAGATGATTATGATTATTACCTTCAAGATGGAAGAAACCCAGAAGCGTCTGATATGAGAGTTGATTCCAAAGGTGGTAGTGAAAGGCTGTGTTTTAACCTTACGCCATAACCAAACATAATAAGAGATTGTAATTAGAAACCCTAAAGGCACCAGAATCACATCCAGATCATACTTCTTCCACTCCATTTCTCTGCTTTTGATTCTTTGACATCAACTTTTTTTCCTCTCTCTTTTTGTTTCCTCAGTAGTTTCCGGACTCAGCATTTGGTCAGTATCAATATATAGTGCAAAAATTGAAGGCATACAAATTTTCAATAAGATTCCTTTCTTGTATTGGTTTTCCCCCTCTTATTTTGTTTCTTGCGAAAATTAAGGTCCTTAAAAGACACCCCACTTCTGAATCAAGGGTGAAAGTAGGCTAGGTCCCTGTTAGGCCTGAAATATATACATTGAACTTAGCACGCCTTATTTAGTAAATAGGATATATGAATTCAAGCTGGAAAACCTATTTAGATGAATAATCATCTAGTTCTATTTACAAGTAATTCTTAACATATTTTTTATAGGCTAATGAAAATCTCATGCAGTATAAATCTTCCTTAAAATTCAGTCAAATTTATCTCTATTTAATATATAGGATAACACATAATAGCTAAATCAACACATAACAAATAAACAATAAAATTGCGCATTCAGATAAAAATTTAATGAAGTAAATTATAAATAGGAACAAATAAAAATTTTTCTCCCTTCCTTATAAATATGATTACTAGTATAAATCAAATGTCATAAAAAATATAATTTACCCAAATTCTATAAATCACAAGTATGACAAAATTAAAAATTTCTATTTGTCATAATTACAGTGAATAACAGATTATTTGCATCTAAAGGTTCCTCCCATGTCTTAGTTATCTGGCAAGGTCCAAGTGAGAAATAAAGGAATAACTAATTAAGTACACAGATTAGTCCTTTTGATCATAATTTGGATTAAGAGTATTTTCTATGTATATGCTCCATACTTCATTTTGATTAGTTTCATGAATCACTATGGAACTTAATATTAGTTCATGAACATTTATTTTATATTCTTTATATTCATGAGGGTGGCTTCTAAAAAATTTTGCTCTCTTCTTGAGGTTCAATTTTTCATACTTTCTAATAACTAGAAAGTGTCACGCAGGTTTTAAATTTATACAATAAGCAGTCAAAGAAACCAAGGGGATACTGTTACAATACTTGTCCATTTCCCACCTAATTTTATAAATTCATAAAATTTGATTCTTATTTTTACACAATGCACCAACGCCTTCTATTTACACAGCCGTCAAATATATATATATCAATTTTGGGAAATGATAAAAAGGATCATGGAAATTGCAAAATCTCAAATCAATTTTATTACTATTCTTAATAAAGTATTAACAACCATCACTAGAAAAATGACATTTAGTGACGAAAAATCCGTCTCTAAATGGCTATTTTCCGTCGTTAAAATGAGGGTCGCTAATATTTTCTGTCGCTAAATGGTTTTTTTTTGTAGTGAATTACTGATAAACAATTCAAAGCTTATTTCATGGTAAATACCTAATTTTAAATTTTTCATGATTTTTAATTATTTTCCCATAAATCTTTTTGTCAAACAATATAAATCAATATTAATGTCCAAAAATAATTAGCAATAGAGTGGAATTAGAATAGGCTAGACTAGATTTTAGCCAAATAGACATAAACTTGAAGCATATGTCTAGAGCCTGGCCTTAAGCTTGTATATAGTTTTTTTTTTTTTAGCATCAAGCTTGATATGATCTGAAACTTTTTTAATTATGTAGGCTTTTAAATATGTTTAAAAGCCTATTGCTTAAGGTCACACACACACACACACACACAACCTTTCAAACATATTTAAGAAACCAATTATGTCTTAAATAGGCTTTGAGGCTATAAAAGATTACTCATGATTCATGGGTGGGATTTGAAACTTACGGTTAAAGCTAAGTTAGTAATTTTATAAATAATTTATGAAATAGATTTACATTATATTATATGTAATTATATATTGCAAATCAAACAATAAGGATAAATAGCTAGGTTATAATGTAACCTTGTAGGTGAAGCCTTACGAAATCTAAGGATAAATAATGATTGAAACGGAAAGAGAAGAACTTGGAAAGACAAACTGAATGGTGAACTGATTATCTAAGATTAATCTTCATTGATTTTTATTCATTCCCACTTATCAATTTTAATACCCATATCTTTTTGTGGTTAATGAGCATATTTCTTGCAAACTAATTTTGCAATTCCGTAATAGTAAATCTTACATTTCATATTCAATTTCACACACACATGTACATATCTTAAATTTTATAAATCGTGTTACTTTAAAGTCATAAACAATATAATTCACCCCAATTCTATAACAAGAATTTGGCATATATTCATAGCAACATATTTAAGCATACAGATTCCTCTTGATCATTGGGATTAATTTATCTTCTATGTACCTTTTCTTGGACACCACAAAGTTTGGAAAGTTAATATTTTCAAGAATACAATTTGTTTTGTTTTCGATGAATTATGATGGAACTTAATATTAGTTCATGAACATCTCTCATGTGTTGTCTATATTCTTAATGTAAACATCCTAAATGAATCAAGCCAAACAAATCGTAATTTACACATACACTTTTATCAAATCTTCAATAAGTTGTATAAGCTTTATTTGAGATTTTGAACTTTAAAATTTTACCCATACGCCCTTTCTTTTCTCTCTCTCTTTTTTTTTAGCATAACTGCTTTTCTCCTCGCTCTTTTTTTTACAAATCCTTTTCTCCTTACTATATGCCTTCCTTTTATTTATTTTTTGTAAGCGCACGGACGCATAAGACAATTTATCTTCGATATAATAATTACTAAGTTATTAATATGTTTTGCTCCTCGCTTGTGTATTAAAATAACAAAATAAATAAAAATTAAATAAAATATTAAAAAAATTAACAATTAAATAGAAAAAAATCAAAATAAAATAGTAATATACGAATTCTCATTGAAAGCATAATCTTTATATAGCCTTTCATAACAAAAATTTTTCAAAAAAAAATCAGAACAAAATAGTGATTCAAAAGTTAGGGTTAAAAAAGAAATTGCCAGAACCTCTCTCGACATTGTTGAAAGTTGACTAAAAGAACTAAAATTTGAGATCTCAATTATTAAAAAAAAATGTGGATTTTGACTTTAAAATTAAAAATCTAAGGGAATTTGTAATAACAAAGGGGTATACTTATAGTCTTTTAACAACATTAAAAAATTTTAATAAGGTCTATAGATCTTATTAGAAATTTAATAAAAGTGTAAGTCTACATAAGGATTTGTACATTTTAGTTGGATTTAGAAAGTATTTTCCCATTCTTAATATCTTCAATTTTATTTTTGATATAAATGAATTGCTACTTCAAATCCTAAATATAAGAGTTAAACACTTTGTTTAATTTGGTTTTTGAATATAAGACTATAATTCAATATGTCTTCCAAATATATAATATTTTCTCTAAAATATCCCAATTAATTGCGTATATGATGGGTTTTCCATGTAATGTAACTCCCATGCATATGATTAAGTAGGTTATTTTAAATAAATCAACACATATTTATTATAAATAACTAATTTAACTAACATATTTAATTTTCTGAAATTTATCATCTAGCTCTTATATTAAAAATTGGAAATAGTATTGATTTTTGTAAATAAAAACAATTTATAAGAGTTCTTGAATGCGTAGGCCAAAAACAAAGTATTTTTAAATGATATAACACTAATTTGGATCAACACTAATGTCGATTCATCTTATTTGTTCTAACATAATTAATAGACTGCTTAAAAAAATTAATCTGTTTATATATATATATGTCCTGTACTATTTAAAAAGCAGAAAATCCATCAAATGTATACACACAATTTGGTCCAACGAGATAAAACCTTAAAGAGGGAGTGAATATGAAAGGGCAAAATAAGAATCAAATTAAAACCCGATACAAAGAATCTTCCAGGAAAAAATTGTGTGCCTTTAGTGTTAATTTGCACTATAAAATCATCCCAAGTAGCTGAGTCCGAAAGCTACAGAAGAAACAAAAAGTGAGACAAAAAAATTGATGTGAAAGAATCAAAGGGAAGCAAAGAGAATGGAGTGGAAGAAGTACGATCTGGATGCGATTTTGGTGCCATTAGGGTTTATGATTACAATTTCTTATTATGTTTGGTTTTGGCATAAGGTTAAGACACAGCCCTTCACTACCACCTTTGGGATCAACTCTCATATTCGACGCATCTGGGTTCCTTCCATCTTGAAGGTAATCATAATTATCTCTTTATTCTGTAATTCAAAACAACTTAGTTAACTATGAGTCCAAATGATATTTCAATGATATATATGTTGCTGCTTATTCATAATAACATTGGCTCTCCATATTTTTTACCAAAGAAAGAGTGAACTTTATTAATCCAAGGAAAAAAATATGTACATATTTTTGTGTGTATGTTTACACGCACAAGTACATAATAATTTTAGTGATGCATATGTGCGCTCGGGCGCAGGATTTAGAAAAGAAGAACATATTGGCAGTTCTGTGCCTTCGGAATCTGATGATGGGGTCCGCTCTTATGGCCACCAGTTCCATCGTCCTCTCAGCAGGTCTAGCGGCGGCGATCAGCAGCATTTACAGCATCAAGAAGCCTCTAAACGACGCCGTTTACGGAGGCGATTACAGCGAATTCTTCGCGTCTCTCAAGTACGTCATCATCCTCACCTTCTTCGTCTTCTCCTTCTTCTGCCACTGTCTCTCCATCAAGTCATTCAGCCAACTCAGCACCCTCCTCTGCACTCCTCAAGACGACGTCGTTTTGGCCTCCGTGGTGACCCCTCAGTACCTCACTGAGCTGTTGGAGAAGGGCACTGTGCTCAACACTGTGGGCAATAGGCTTTTCTATTCGGCTATGCCTCTCTTGCTTTGGATCTTTGGACCTATCTTCGTTTTCCTCTGCAACTTTGTTGTTTTGCCTGTGCTTCACAAGCTTGACTTTGTTGGTGGGAGCTATGACGGGAAGGTGAAGGGGGAGATCAACAGCCAGTGACAGTAAAAGAGATGAACTGAAACTCGAGAGATTATCACATGTCATGTTGTTCGTCACAATTTATGAATAATGGGACTTGCAATTGCAAAATTTACGTTTATATTGTATGAATCATGCAAGGGCGTATGGCGATGCAATGAGTGAATAAAATTTATATACTAAACTAAACTGAATACTATTTATATATTAACATGAGTTAATCTTAGTAGAAAGGGCTTTGTTCTTTTAAGCATAACGTTTCGAGTTCAAATTTAAGTAAATGTAAACTACGTTTTTAAGAGAGCTACTCGCAATGAATCAATCATAATAATACTTGAATATGATGCAATAACGTAATCATATGAAAATATTATTGGATATTAAATTTAATTGGTCCTTCATCTCTTACAGTTAGTAAAAGGCATTATTACAACCCAGATAAAGGACTTCATAATTTTTTATTGATAAGCCACTTGATGTGATCCAAATAACATAATAGCACAGAATAAAATTAGGCATTCATATCACAATACCATTTTTTGTAAGTAAAATACTCTAGCATTCCTTGCATTATTTTTCCTTAATTACACAGACATCTCTTCTATTTTCAATACATACATTTATGCTTAAACTCTTAACTCCTTTAAGAAAATTTTCACAAGATAATTTTTAATTAAAATTTATATTAGGGTGATCGATTAAATTTTTTAATAAAATATATCTTATTTAGTAATTTACCACTACAAAAAACATGTTTTAATAGCGGTTAATATATTATATTTGTAGCGGTTTGAACCGCTACTAATACATACGTAGTAGTTCTCTAAACCGCTACAAAATTTAGTATGGCAAAGGATTTTGTAACCGCTACGCATATAGCACAACCGCTACTAATTTTTGAAGGAAAAATTTGAATTTTCATATTAAAAAAATTAATTAAATTTGTAGTGGTTTTGTAACCGCCACTAAATTTTAATGGTAAAATTTAATAGTAATAGTAAATGAAATTTAAAATTTTGGCGTCTATTTTAGTAGCGATTAGTGAATCGCTACAAATGCTATTTAAAATTTCTGAAAATAAATATCCCGCCAAAATTATTTTTTGTAGATATAATATTTTAAAATAATTTCATGTTTAAAATTTCATAATTTTATTCAATTAAATTTAATTGAGTAATGAATGTATTGTTTATTAATTTTTTTAAATATTAAATTATAAATTTTAATATTAAATATATGTTAATTTTTGAATTATTACTATTATATTTTGAAATAGAAGAAAAATGTTGATAATTAAGTGATAGCTAGAGATAATTATTAAATATTCAATAAACCTAAAATTAAAATAAAGTGACATCAGTATGATAAAATGATAATAAAGATAACTAAGAAATATTTAAACTAATTATAAATGTTTAAACTAATTATTAAAATTCAAAAAACAAGAATGTGTAGGTAGATATGAAGATGAAGGAAGATTAAAATGAAGAAGAGAGAAGAAAGATGATGAAGAGTGAAGCAAAAAATGAAATGGGAGAGGGAGGGTATTTCTAAGATGTTTGTACGATTTAGTAACATTTTATGTAACGGTATTTGCAGCGGTTTTGCATTTGCAGCGGTTTATGTAACAAACTATTTCACAAAATGGGTAAAAGCATAGGCTTAGTCAAGATCATCTAGTAGAACATCATATGTAGGTTTGGTCTACCCAAGGAAATAATATGCGATAATGGATCACAATTTATTGGAAGACAATTTCACAACTTTTGTCACAATTAGGGAGTCACACTTCATTTTTCAACCCCCAGAAATTCCCAAGAAGAGTCTAGCAATACAATCATGTTCAATTAACTCAAGAAGAGGTTAGACAAGGCCAAATGAAGGTGGGTAGATGAATTACCTTCCATCCTTTAGGCGTATCACACCACTTCAAAGGCCGCCACTAGGGAAAATCCCTTGTCACTCTTCTCTGGGTAAGAAGCGGTCATACCTGTCGAGGTCAGACTCCCTTAACTACGGTATACTTGGACAAATCAGGAGTCCAACAAACAAGCCCTGTGTATCAGTAAGACCTAGTGAAAGAAAGAAGAGAACAAGTGATGATTGTGAGGGTGTCACACCAACAAAAAAAGCCAAGTATTAGAGCAAAAACATTCAAGCCCGACAGTTTAAAGTGGGGGATTAGGTTCTTAGGAAAGTCTTCCAAAACAACTAGAATCCCCGTGATAGAAAACTCGAACCAACTTACAAAGGTCCTTACCAAATAAACTAGCATTGTGGGAAAGGATGCCTACCAGTTGAGTGATAGGCAAGTCGACCCATCCTTGGAAGTTGGAGCAATATTCACTTTAAAAGGTATCACTTTTAATACATGTTTTACATATGATTAAATTTTTAAAATTATCATGACTAACACTTTTATTGAGGTTATATGGGATGATGACTAACACCCATGGGACATAACCCTTATGAAGGATTGATGCCACGAGTTATATATAGTGTGTTTGGAAATCCGTTGGGAGAATGATTTCACTCAAGCTAAGGCAAGTATGTAAAAGGAGTTTTAGCTCAATTTGTGCAAATATGATTGCCAAACATGCATATAGTCCTATGTGCAATGGGCTAGTCTAACCGTTATACAATCACAAACATAGCCATTCTAACTAACGATGCATGCTTTATTCATGATCTTGGAACACATGATTAAGATATGCGACACACTATAGCAAAAGCATGACATGATTCTTTAATGGATGGCCCTTCAAACAAATCAGACCATCTGGATTACACTCCAACAATTTCACAAGCAAGACTAGCTAAAACACTAAACCAGATGCCTTCAAACATCCGAGTAGGATGGACATCCCATTTTGCTTTGTAGGCTTTTACCCCCCGTATTGTGGCAAGAGTGGGACTGTGACATCCAGAGGTATTTTCCCTATTTTGTTCTCTTCAGATCCCATAGTCACATAAAAGGTGCATCAGATATCAAAGGTCATGCCTCAACTATATATATGACATTCACTTTAGACGGATCCAACCAATGTGAGACTTATGCGCACCTTACCTTTTGCATCTCCCTTCTGCCTTTACCCACTCCAGAGTCCCTCACATTGTTAGGTCCCTAGAAGTGCTTGGTATGACACTCTCCCCACCAACGGAAAGAGCCATCCTCCCTCGGCTTTGATACCATAATGTGACATCCTGAGGTATTATCCCTGTTTAGTCGCCCGTAGGCATAAGGTTCTGTTCTCTTGGGATCCCATAGTCACCTAAAAGGAGTCTCAGAAATCAAAGGTCACTCCCCAACTACATATATGACCTTCACTTTAGACGGATCCAACCGATATGGGAATTGAACACACCCTACCTACGGTGTCTCCCTTCCCTCTTTACCCACTTGGGGGTCCCTCAGGGTATTAGGCCCCTAACAACACTTGGTTTAACACTCATGCGAAGTCCCACATCGATTAGAAAAGGAAACAAAGCACGCCTTATAAAGATGTGGATATCTTCCCCTCATAGACGCGTTTTCTGAAGTATTGTAGAACTTCAAGAGAGTAAAACCCTGCTCTATTTGCAACAAGAACAATGTCTACAAGGAAGGGGTCTAGTGATGTTACAAATGGTATTAGAGCCAAGCCTCCAGTCGGCATGCTAGTGAGAGCACTGGGCCCTTATAGGGGGTAGATGTGAAGTCCTACATCTATTGGGAAGGTGAATAAAGCAGTAGATAGCCACAGAAGATATCAACCAACACCACGAACATCATCCAAACCCCAAACCATTAAATCAGAGAGGACCAATTAACTAGCAAGCACACTCATCCAAATTGTTCTTGTTTGGGAATTCCTTATTCCCAATGGTGCATACAAATCAAGGCAAAACTATTTTAAAATTCGTAAAAACCATCTCGAAATCCATAAAAATCATCTTGAAATCCATAAATTCTTCTTGGAATCTGTAAACTCATTTCTCCCAACGGATTCCCAAACACACACTAAGAAAAAGAGACCAAAAGACATAACAGATCAGGGAGAGAAGCCATATCTTTCATGTTGACGTGAATCGCTTTTGCTTGGTTTTGTTCAAGAAAGACATAGGGAAATTCAAAATTTCACAGGGCCATTGAAATCTCATCCTTGACATTGTTGTCATCTCCTTTCCTTCACCAATCGAACCACTCTTCGCTTAACCCACACCTTATAGGTCATGGTGGATATGAACAAACATAACAAAATAAAAGACCACCTAAACCACAAAAGAAGCACCCGATCCAATCGGACGACCTCTCCTCTAGCCTATGCTGGTGGAGAGATATCAAAACCTCAATCTAAAATCCTCACAAAGAGAGATGAAGCAATTCCACCTAAAGAGAGAAAAGGAAACTCTAGGAGAGGGACGAAACTTTTCAATCCCTTCTGGACAACTTCATCCTTATTTTTGAATTAGACACACACTAGTGGTCTGAATATCCTCATTACTCTCTTGATGCCACAAATAAACATGAACTCAAGATGTTACAAAAGCAAATTTGCAATTCCCCATTCAAAACATTGGAGGGAAAAATTAAGGAGCAGTTAATTATATTAAAAATCAATACTAAAAATACCGGTGAAGATATATATATATATATTTTGTTGATGTAATTCGAACATATCAATATCAATGTTTGTATCGAGCGGTGTTATTTTTAAGTCTTAGAAAAGTGCCGATTTTATTAATAATACGGTCAACTAATTATAATTATACTTGAAGAAATTCGTAAACATTAAAGAAAAAAGTAGAGCAGTGAAGTATAAAAATCTGATGAAGAGAAGTAAAAAGTTAACAACTAATTTAAAATTTGTCTTCTAGCTATATGTGTAGGTATGTGTAAGAGTATATATTATTAAGAAGCTCATATAAAAAAAAATTAAGAAGCACACACGAGGCTTCTTGAATAAAGGAAACGGGCTTATGAAAGGTGGCAAAGAAAGGCATATTATTCCTCCAGCGAAGATGGGAGATTGTCACATACAACAATCCATGCTTGAAGACGAACCGTGGATGATATAATCCTACATTAAGCCAGCTCTAATATAAATATTTGTATCTAAAAATTGTCACACATATATTGCCATGTTTGCATTAAATTGAAAAATTATGTTTTCGTAAACCGAGACAACTCTACTGACGTTTTATCTCATAAACTGTAAAAATTACTTTGAAAAAGTATTTTTACCCTTAATCTAAATAGGCACGTTGTATCAAAAGGCAAAAGTTAATAGCAAACGTAACTGTGATATGAACAATGTTATCGAATTCGGATCGGATATTCATTCCTGTGGTTGGCATAATAATAGTTACTCGTTATTAGTTATTAGTAGGTGATAGTGATCCATAGATTTTTTTTTTTTGGGGAAGAAACTTGTGATTTTAACAGGAGATATCACAGCAGCTTCATCATATATTACAGCTTTCTTTTTATCTTTGATTTTAATATTTTAATAAAGGACCCCATGCCATGTTGTCTCGCACTTTCGATCTATACCTTCCTCCATAATCAATTTAATTATAATATTAATTGTCACATTCATTAAAGTGTAGAATTGTTTAGATAATTTAGTGCTGTACGATAATTTACCTTTTGTTGAGTGGGCGTTAGTTTTGAAAAAAGGAAATGAAAAAGGGGGGGGTGTGATGACAACGTTGAAACACAAGGAAAATATCTGAAATCTTGTGCTTTGTGCTGCAGCATGCTGGGATTGGACAACGAAACCTGGGGCTTGATGTTATCAAGTAAAAGACACAAACACCCATGCATCCACACGTCTTTTTATACTTTTTACATATTACTTGTTTTAATCTTAAATCTTATT
>JANTPZ010022342.1:0-11751 GCA_025593235.1 Vachellia pachyceras | reverse complement strand
AATTGATTGTCATTTAAGAAAGCGAATTCCAATTTGGATAATCCACTGAAAGTAGGCAGCATGCCGCTAAGCTTGTTGTGTTGAAGACCCAAGTTGAAAAGTTCCGAGAGTTGGTTAAAGGATGGAGGTAATGTTCCCTTAAGACCCAGAGATTTGGCCTGAATCTGTGTGACTCTAATACCAGCACAGAACACATAAGGCCATGAAGGAGGTCCACAAGGATCATCCCCATTGTCTGGCCATTTAAGAAGTTCTGGATTCTCCAAACCTTTTTTGAAATCATTCAGAATTTTGAGATCATTTCTGTCTGTGGCACCGTATACCAACACAATCAGGCAAGAAATGAGAAAAATGCAGAAATTCGTACGGATAATTCCCATGGCTATTCACAATACAAGGCAAAACAACCAAGGACCAAATTATCAAGGAAGGAACTTTCCCGCAATCTCACGGTCCAGAATAACAGATTGATCAGTATATTATGTGCACAGTAATTATGGGATGCCAATGATCAAACCCAGATGAAGAGAAGCAGCAGAAAGCCAGAAACAGAACATCGGGGGGGGGGTGTGTGTGAATTGTACTCTTACCAAGATCCCAGCATAAAGAAATTGAGTTTCACCAAGATGAAGAAGGATTCAGACTTCAGAGGACAACAGAAGATCCAAAGTCAAGATAAGGACAAAGAAACGAAGATTATTCTCTCAACTTTAACTTTGCAAATTTTTTAATGGGAGCGGCAAGCGCTAAAGAGAGTGTCAGTGAGTACATTGCAGTCTCTCTCACTCCATTTCTGCAGCATTCATTTGCCGTTCATTCTCTTTCAGTTTTGCCTCGTATTTTTTTATCGTTTTTTCCTTAACAACAAAATACAAGTGGAGCTACCACATTCCACAAAAAAAAAAAAAATGAAGTAGGCCCACCTGCCCGCCCCCAAGCACAGTCTTTTCTTCTGAGTCGGCATTCAATGCATTGGAATAACTTTCACCTGCATGCATTTTATATTAAATTCATTAAGTTACTATATTTATCATGTACAACAGATCATTCTAAAGCGAATTTTTCTAGTTTTTATTTTGTTTTGCCGAATTTCTAGTTTTTATTTATACTTATGAGAAAAGTATTTATATTAAGAAATTGAGTATAATTTGAAATAAGTAGGATGAAAAAAAAATCTACATAACATGGGAATATAATTTACAACTCTTCCTAAAATCTAAATTTGATTTCAGAACCAAGGTTTTACCCTAATATTTTATTCAAGTAGTCACATTTTACAGAAAACTATTTTGGATACAAAATCTCAATTTGAAAATTAGATTTTGAAAAAACAATTTTCTTGTTCATTCATATATTTCTCTTAATAAATTTTCTCTTTCATACTTTTTTTATTTATTTTTCCTCTTTTCTACCTACATTTTGCCTCGTAATCTGTAAGAGTCAATAACTTCCTAAACATAATTATATTTTAAAATTTAAATTTTATCTTAAAATTCGTAAAAATTATTGTTTAAAATTTTCCTCAAAATCCAACAAAAAAAATATTTTCAAAAGGATTTGGTAGGTCGTGTAAAAAGCTTGGGTGGCTTCTTATCGGGAAATAGCACTGAATAATATTAAAAGCTTGATTGATGTCGTCGGTTCCTTACAGAATACCCGCCATTTTCCAATGGGATAGAGTTTCTTGTTTTGGTGGGACCTTTCTTTGTTCTGATTTTGATTTTTGTAACCAAGTTTTAAAGAATAGGAACGACTAGGAAAACGACAAGGATTGCTGCTTTAAAGGGTGATTACTGATTTGTTCGTTACCTCTTTTCCTGGGCCTACCACTTGTTCGTTGTACTCTCGTTAATATGCTTATAATTTATGTTCCTTTGATTTCCTCATGTGTACGTACGCACATACGTGCTTCGCCACGCACATTAACTTGCTACGCAGCTCTGGCTATGTCTGTAACGTGTTGTTTTAAATTTTATTGACCTCGATGGCATTTGATTCTTCTCCAAAATAAAAAGAGAAAGGAGAAGTTACGGGCGTAAATTATGAGAAGAGAGGAGGGGTTTGAGGAGCACATTTACAGGAGTAGTTCTCCAGAAGCCAGTCAAGCTCAATGCTATGTCATTGTTGTTGTTGATGATATAAGTGGAAATGGTTCTATGAAGAATATAAGAAAAAGAAATAAAGAATATGAAAGTGAAAGTTATGCACAATGTCTTCAAGGCGTGGGTAACACTTTTCTTTCGGTTTAATTCACCCCACCTATTCATATATTATAGGGTGCAAGTTAGATCAACCGGTGAATTTGTTTCAGGATACAATAAAAACTCTTGAGTATGGATTGCACTCCTAATACTTAAGCCAAGACAATAAATACTTTTACAAAGTGATAATTCACCTTTTTCTAAGTGTGCACTCAAAATGAAAGACAATGAATTTGATCTTGTTGTGAGGAAACTTGTGTAGAATTGCGTGTCCAAATGGTGAGATGGGGAGGGTATTTATAGAGTAAGAAGAGATGTCTTAACGTGGTACCTTTTGGAAACAATATCTCTTCAATTAAAAGTTACAACCATAATAACTTTTCCATGAGTAGTTGCACCTTTACGGTATGTATAGGGATACATGACTTTAGAATTGTAACCCCTCACATCCCTTCAAATAAACTAATTAATTTACAAAAATACAACTTTTTAGAAATCACATCTCTTCGTTTAAAAAATCATATCTTTTCATTTGAAAAAAAACTCCAACAATTATTCCATTTAAAATCATAATCATAATAATGATTGGGTTGATATTTTTCTATCGGTCTCATCACCTTTATAGCTAGCACATGCATGGTGTAGAATTGCTACTTTTATAATACGAGCATGATACGTGATTAAAGACTTTTCTAAGTTTGAAAGCCCCTTGCCACGATTTCTTCAAATTAAAGTAGCCTGCTTAATTTAGCTTAGCGATTAAACAAACTAATTCTGCATTTTACAAAAGTAAAAATGTGAAAAGAATCAGAGCCCATGGGTTGTTTGGATAGCCCGTTGGGAGAATAAACACAAATTTTGAGGTAAATATGTAAGAAGAATTTTGTCTCGGTAAGCGTAGAAATGGATTTTAGTTGTCCAAACGGGCTAACCAAACAAGCCTTATATATATTATAACACTAGGAGTTTGTTTGGTTTCAAAAACATAGATTTTACCTCAAAACTTATGTTTTATTCAAGTACTCACATTTTTTATAAAATCCATTTTGGATACAAAGCCTTATTGATTTGAAATCTAGGTTTTGAAAAGCTATTTTCTTGTCAAATCACACCCTCTCTCCTAATAAATTTTAACTTTTCTACTTTTTCTTTCTTTTTTTCTTTTTTCCTACCTACTTTTTGCCTCAAAATCCGTAAAAGCCAAAACTTCCCAAACATAGTCACCTTTTCAAAACATAGGTTTTACCTCGGAATCCGTAAAATCTATTCTCTAAAATCTAAATTTTATCTCGAAATCCATTAAAATTGTTCTCAAAATGACTTCCAAACGAAAACTTAATTTGATCGTTTTGAATGCAGCATATATTTTTAGGAGAGGTATCCTATGACAATAATTAGATCCGATTGAGTTTGATATTTAAGAAAATATGATGATAATATTGGGCAGCACCAGATAATGAAGAGGAAAGTTCATTGGTTGGAGAGAGATAGAGATGATAAGGCCACCACTTTGCTGCTTTACCTAAACTATGTTTTGGAATCACTTTCCCTTTAAAAAAATGCATTGAGAGTGAGAATATGGGAATCGGAGAATAATTAAGAGGGTGATGACTGATGAGCCATTACATGTCACCTTCACTTAAATAATATTCTTCCGGCCAACTCCCTCATTCCCTCCACTCACCTCAAAAAACAAACACTGCCTTGTCCCTTGCCTTGCTGCTTACACTACTACAAAAGGTATTTTTACGTCTTATTTTTAACCCCATAGACATCTTTCTCGGGGGTGTAAATGTGATGGGAATAGAAAGTTATGGCCTACGGCGCCCTATGTTATGAGAGGCGCCGTAGGTTGGATCTACGGCACCCTACGTTGGAATATAGGGGGAATTTGTAAATTCTTAATTTGTAAATACCAATGCACTAAAAACAAATCTCTAATTAATAACCTAATATAAACAATAAAAAGGGGGAATTTACTCTATTTTTTAACATAGCATTTCAATTGATTTTTAACATAACAACGGGGAATTAATAAACCAACATAAACAAATCTCTAATTAATAGAAAATATTTGATATTTCAATTGATAGAAAAGTGTCTAGCATTTGATATTATATACCATCAAAATTAATAGGAAAGTGACTCATGCTCCATTAGATTTGAATCAAACCCATCATATCTATATCTATAACTATCTTTTACATATCAAAACCAACATTCATCTAATTGACATCAAATCTCATTTGTGTGTGATGTGTTATTATTGGAATACAGTGGCTTCCTTTTGTCCTATGCATATACATGCTACATATATATATAATCCCTACATATTCTCCATTCCACTAATAAGACTTCTTCTTCCCATCACTCATTCTTCCTCAAACCCCAACACAAATCCAAATCCATATAAAAGCAAAGACAAAGACTATTTACAATGATATGATGATTTTTTAGATCAATAGTGTTGTCTATCTCAATCACTCGCAACGGAAACGAAAATGAAGACCCGTGATATAAAGAGCAACCTAAGCCACGAAAGTGTAGAACCCAGCGAATCGAATAATAGATAAAAATGTAATCAATAAGCCATTGTAAACAATATGGGAAGCATGCAGAAAGTGCGAAACATAAATGAAAACAAAGCGGTGAAACCTGTGAAGAAAGCAACGGCGACGACTGACAACTCGACTCCACCGCAAACAAAAACGGCGACTTCCTAACTCGTCGACTCAAACGAAAACAGCGACCAACTCGTCGACTCCGCAAGGAACTCCACAAACAAAAACGACGGCAAAGGGGGGAGTGGGGTCGGGGGACTTGAAGGACCAAGGGTTGGGACGAACAGAATGAGAGGAGCAAATGAGACGGGGTGGGACGGGTGGGGACTAAGGGTTCTGGGTTAAAAGGTTAGAGCCTTTTTGGCACTCTATCACCAAGGTGCCCTTTAGTGCCCTACCACCCTGGAAGGGCGCCAAAGGACGCCCAAAGGGTGGCCTTTTAGTGCCCTACCCTGCCAAAGGGTGCCATTTGGGGCCCTACCACTGTGAAAGGGCGACAAAAGGTGCCCTTTTGGTGCCCTATAATAAGGATAGGGCACCAAAAGGCACCTAAGTGGTGCCTTTATGCGCTCTATCCTGAATATAGGGTGCATAAAGTTCCGTTTACGTTAATTAAAATTTCAAAAATGCCACCACCTTTATTTTTTACTCTATTTTTTAAAAAAAGACGCAAATTTCAATAGTGAAAACTATAATATATAGTAGTGTTAATTCTGTTTTAAATTTATTGCTCCTAACATTATATTTAGTAAACAATTAATTATCTATTTTAACCTATATGTAGCGTTTAATTTATGATCCAAAAATAAAATTGTATACAACCAGTCACATAAGTAAAGCTAATCCTAGTCTTATAGCCCAAATGACAAACACCCCTTGTAATCCTCCCTCAAGATTTTCTAAAACATGAGATTGTAGGTTCATGTCCCATATACGATAAAAAGTACGAACGAATTACCAAATGATTGGTTCAACTGTTAAACAGTTATACCAGTTTAATCAAAGGTCTCGAGTTTAAGCATTTGGTGATAAAGCTTTGTTTTAATTTGCCACTCTTGTGGTCTTACTCAGTTCAATCCGAGTTAGTCTGGATCATCAATAAATGATCATTTGAATTAAAATGAGGTTGGTCAAGACAAGACATCAAGATGCTCCATACAAAAAAGGAAGAAAGAAGACGCAAGAAAGAGAGGAGGCTATCAAAAGCTAAGGCAGGGAATTTGGACTGGTCCTTCATGGCTCAAGTCTAGACGGGCCGACTCATTTAGGTTTGAATACTGAATTCCCATCTTATTTTGAGGCCTAGCCTGCGGGTTGGCCCACAGGTCTAAGACCATTTGACTTTTTTAAAAGAAAAATATAACTTCAATTTTAACACCAACACAATTCCCTTACTCAAAAATGTAAAAATTCAGATCTAATTACCAAAACAATTAAATCAACAATAATAAATACTCTGAAAATCTTAAACTTAAGTTTACAAATCACACAACACAACACAACACAAGCTTCTTACTTCACCAGTCATCATTATCTTCAATTTTAAAAACATTTGAATTAGACTTAACTTAATTATGAATAAGCTCAAAATGCTCTCTTTTAGCAATTTAAAAAATATTAAGGATTTCATCCATAACACTATCGCTATTTGCAACAAATAATAAATCAAAATCATAAACTTAAAATTATTAATCTGTGCGTGACATTTTTTTCTCTCCAAAGGCATGAGGGATGGTTTCTAATTCTCTCTCTCTCTCTCTCTTTTGCTTTGAAGGATAAATCAGAAAACGTCTGAATGTTATCTATCAGTTCTTCTACGCCTTTATTAATTGTAATTGATTAGACACCCCATCATCATCGAAGTTACTCTAAATAATTTTTTTCTTTCCAATAATAATTAAAACCACTCCTTTTCTGTTAATATTTTTAGAATAAAAGAAAAAAATTTAAGTGAAAAGGAGTAGGAAAAGGAAAAAAAAAGTTAAGAAAAAAGGAGTAATTTTGATCACCATTAGAAAGATAAAATTATTTAGAACAATATTCATTAATAAAGTTAAACAAAAAAAGAGTAGTTTTAATATGTAAATGATTCTAAAACGAACCCCTAGATCTTGAAAATAGTAAAATATGTCATCTGGTTAACGAAGTTAAGATAAAATTGACAACGTTGCTAAATTTGCACTCTTATTAATTGATTCTTGTTAAATTTGTACACTCTTGATTGATTGTTGCTAAGTTTGTATCATTCAAAATTATGCTAAGTGCTCTAACCAGTAACTTCATTGCTAAATTTACACTTTTAAAAACACCTTTTGTGAACTGCTAGAGATTTGGGCAACCATTTAGCCAAAAATTATTCATATATTTGCTGTATTGCCATTAGAGATTATACAACCAATGTATTTTAATTGAAAATTCATAATTGATAATAGAAATGTAGACTATTGTCAAAGGAACCCAAAGTTTAAAGGAGGTTGAAATTTTTAGACTCTTTTAAACGGTAACTTATCCAATTATCTAAAAAAATTGTCACTTTTAAACGAGTCAACCCTTTTAAGCCCTTTGACAATTAGAATTGGTCTTATATGGTTTGATTCTATATATGAACTGAATCATAAACTCAACCCTCTAATTAAACGGGCTTAAGAGCTTGTTTGGAAATCCATTCTGAAATATGTTTGGTTTCAAAACCTAGGTTTTATCTCAAAACTGAGGTTTTGTCCAAGCAAATTTTTTTCCCAAAAGCTATTTTGGTTATAAAACCTCGATTTGAAACTTAAGTTTTCTCTTTCATACTTTTCCCTCTTTTTTCTACTTTTTCATCTTTCCTACTTTTTTCCTTCTTTCTCTGTCCTCTCATCTACTTTTTTCCTTTTTTCTCTTTCCTCTTTCCTATTTTTCATTCTTTCTCTTGCCTCTTTTTTTGCCTCGGAATTCGTAAAAGTTAATAACTTCCCAAACATATATCACTTTTCAAAACCTAGGTTTTGTCTCGGAATCTATAAAAGTTATTTTTCAACATTTATTCTCCAAAATCTATATTTTACCTCGAAATCTGTAAAAACTATTTTTAAAATTACATTCAAACAAGCTTTAATTAGATTCTATCCGTTTTCCGGCTCTG
Source organism: Vachellia pachyceras (assembly GCA_025593235.1). Lineage (NCBI taxonomy): Eukaryota > Viridiplantae > Streptophyta > Magnoliopsida > Fabales > Fabaceae > Vachellia > Vachellia pachyceras. Next base: position 3,865 of record JANTPZ010022342.1, on the reverse strand, counting down.
TTAAAAGCCAACCCACCCTCCTCATGTCTATACCACTATACGGATAGCGTACAGGGACCATTCATGTGAAGGGGATGTGGACATGCCCACATCCACCTCAATCAACCGCCGTAAAGCTTACTCGCGTTCGCATCCACCGCCTTTTAAGTTTGAGATGGGTTCTTGTTCGTTTTGTTACTCTTATGTAATTTTAATTACCATGTCAATATAATCGTTTTCGTTTTAAGTAATTATCAAACATTAAATATATAAAGACACCTTTTTAAGCAAGATTTATATCCTTAGTTTATCACGTTTCGAGCAACTAACCTCTCTGACTAATTCAAATGTTATGTCAATATAATATTCTATGTACTTGTTTAGATTAACGGTGTAAACTACTTTTTCAATATGATTTACAGTCTACGTATAGGTATGACGTCAAATGAATTTTGTTTTGATTTGTCTTAATTATGCTGAAAGGGACTCTAATCATTTAAGCATGAGATCTTTTTACCTGGGTATCTGTACATGTAAAAATGCACAGAGAGTGTTGTTGATGGAATTACCACAACTAAGCCTCGCAGTATTCCAACATGATCCAATCAGACTGCAATATTTTTTAAATAAAAGTAATACCCAACGTGATCAGCAATATGTATGCAGTGTGCGACTCAACGGGGAGGGACCAAGGGAGAAAGAACCTTTTTTTTTTTATATAAACCATCCGGTATCCTGGGTTCATTGACCGCCCCAAATTAATCCAGACCCCCCGCGAGGAAATCTTACAGTGGTAGCGAAGTACCGATGTGACAACCTCTTTGAAGTTGCGTTAATTATCGCGGCTGTCACTCCCCATGGTTTGAACCCTCATCCTGAGGAAGCTGATAGTAGCCCTTGTTAACTCTACCAAGCGCTTATTGGTAAGGGAGAAAGAACTTGAGAACAAGCAATGGGCTTTGGAAGAATGATGGGGTCCAAAGTTTATTGGGCTTTGTGAGTGTGGTCTCAGCTACTTGAAGTTGGGCTTAACTTATGGGCCTAATAAACCCCATTATTTACATATTAGAATTCAAACCGGGTAGCATAGTTTGATTCAGCTACTAAAGCTACTATAAAATAATGATTAACCCTTCACAGCATGGTTAACTAATATTTTAACTGCCAAGGAGAGTTGGCACAGATGGTAAGGAATGGGCTCAACTCGTACGAGGAGATGAGTTCGATTCCTTTTGCTGTTGTGAGGGCTCCTTTGGTAGGCGATTTCGTAAGTCTCTTGTAAGTGCTTAAAGAGCCCTGGGGCCGTGCCCTGACCTTGGTGGGAGATCGGTAGCGAACCCACCTAAACTTTTATGTATAAAAAAAACTAATATTCTAACTAATATTCAAATTTTCATTTACTACTTAACATGATTGTCTTCACTAGAATTATATATGTGCTTATCTAAAATAATAAACTATCCATGATTCATGATCATGCCAAACAATTCTACAATTGTTATGTTTTTTTTTTTTGCATCTAATAATGAATATATCAGGATAAAAATCCATGACACATGACTAAAATCACTCCCAATGCTGTCCATCTAATTAAAAAACAAAGCTACGAGCAGAAAGCTATAAACATGGGCGGACCTACTTGGTCCCCACCGGGTGCAGCCGCGCCCCCTGACTTCCAGAAAATTAGGTATATATTAGTACTATGTGATTTATTTTGCACCCACTCATTTGCTAATTTTGAACCCACTGAATTTTTACTCATTTTCTTCTCAAAAGATATTAAAAATAAGTCTCACTTTTACACCCCTGAGTCGGGGTCCTAGGTCAGCCACTGGCTATAAAGATAAAACAATGAGAGAACCTTTGTGCGTGTCCGTCCCACAATTGACACAAAACAACGATCGTGAATATTATAAACGACGGCGGTAGTCAATTCAAATTGCCCTTTCGATATTATTACGATGTTGACTTCATATTTTTTCGAACACAGAGAGAGAGAGAGTACTTTCAAGTACTTGCACGGACTCTAACCCGATCATGTTTTGTTATATCATTCGCTCAGTATGCATACACCAATTATGAGAGTGACCGGTTTAGGTCCCAGACACTTCATTAGGGTCGGGTGTGTAATGATTTTTGACCCACAAGATCAAAAGCAGCCAAAAGAATTAAGAAAATAATAAGAGACCCTTCAATTCTTCATACAGGCTCTTCCACTGAGAGAGAACAGTAGAGATCGAAAGAGAGAAGAGGTAGGTAGGTAGGGACTGCATACATATTTAGTGCGAGATCGATGGTGGGTAGGGCGGCGCATGCCCTTGTTTTTGTCTCCTGAGTGCCTTTTGTTTTTGAATATTTGGTACACACAAACAACAACGTTGATTCCTAATTAATCAGGAATAAACAACCAACATTCACTCTTAATGATGATATGCATATGCTGTGTCGATAAGCACTTCTGTGTATTTGCTCTCCCTTTTCCTGCTTTGATAAGACACATATTGGTCCTTAATTTGATAGGCGCTCATGGTTCTTAGAAAATAAGTTCATTTCGTTCTCACTGAAAAGTGAAAGAGGTGTTAATCTGGGTTTAACACTTTAACTATCATCAAGCAAGCACCTCTCTACAATAGTTTTTTGGTGGCATCCCTAATTAGTGATGCCTCTGCGCGCGAGCTCTTGTGTTTTAAGTCACAGTGGACACAGACACATTCCCCACGATGCTTGTCCACTGTGAGCCAACAATATAATTCTAGATTAATTCTCCTCAGGTCCTTCATCTAATCAAATGAATTATCGGAGAGTGTGAGCTAATCCCTCGTCTCCTCAGCACATTAGATGCTTTGGTCTTGGAAGAAACGGTATATCTTAGGACCATGCATCCATTAGGGTTTCAGTAAGGTGTGTAACTGTAAGTTCTACATGCCGATTACAGAAAATCATGGAGACAAAGCACTTATCTTTACTTAGACTTTTATATCGTCAACCTATGCATTTGCCAACCAGTGTAGCCTTTACCAAAATGTTTCCTCTTGACAGTCATGAAATCAGCCAATACTAAGTTTTTGCTGATACGATCTGATCCTCTGGGATTGAGTTCATCACATCACATTTGTTAACCCATTCTCCTTTAAAGTATGGTGCCTTTGTGAAGACAAGCTTGGCTTTGTTGTTAAGAAACCCCTCACCAGTAAGATCTTTAACAAGGTCACTTGTCCCACTTTCTACTCTCGAATTATTTTGTTGCCTCACAGGAGTCTGCATAGACATGAGTTATAAAATTCTAGTACAGAAAATATAAGATAAAAAAAGAAAAAGAAAACTTAGATCAAAACTTTTCAACAAAATTCTCTAATTTTTTTAAATCCAACCCAAGAATTTTCCCTCTCTCCCTTCTCTATGCCCCACCAGGGTTAATAGAATTTTTAATCCTTCAAGTTTATTCTCACTTTGATCTGGGTTCTTCAAATTTAACTCCAAATTTCATTTTATCTACAACAACTGCGTTTCTAATGTAATAAAAGTCTATACCATGACACTAAAATGAACAGAAATTCAAGCGATAAGAATCATAATGACTGTGGCTGTGAGCCAACATATATTAAATATTGGTCATTAATTTAGGATTATTGTGTTATAGTGGGCAAGAATAGCCACGGCAGCATTTCATATGAAATACATCTTTAGATCCATTGCTCAAATGAATTGAGTCGTGGTCAGTAGTAATGTGATTATTGACGGCTCAGGATCAAATGTCATAAATATTTTTTGGCCAAAAAATTTCTTCAATGAACCTTTGCACCCTTCCTCAATTAATGTTCAGCCCTTATTATTATTTTTCCCACCTTCAGTCTTTGATTTTAAAAAAATGTATTATTGATTATAT
>JANTPZ010022341.1:0-13346 GCA_025593235.1 Vachellia pachyceras | reverse complement strand
GTTACCTCTACCCCTGAGCGTTGCTCCCAGGGATCGAACACTCGACCCCTGGGGTGGTGACAGCCGCGCTGACCACTGCACCACGACGCCCGTGGGTTTAAAATAATATAGTTCTTTTATTAAAGTTTTTCTAATGGTAATAATATCGTGTTGGTAAGAGAATATTTTAATATTTAAATTTTTGTATAGTTAGAGTTTAATTTATAGAAGAATATATAATAAAAGATATGCTTTTATAATATTTTTCTATATAATTAGATTTATTTATCGGATATCTGAGGTATTTTAGAAATTGTTTTTGTATAAAGTTTTTAATATTGTGATTTAAGTTAAATATTTTATTAAATGATATTGGGGTAATAGTGATTTTTAATGGGTTAAATAGTTTATTTAGAGATTTGAAAGAAATTGATATGTTTGAAGATTTTTGTAAATATTTAGAGATCTTCTATGGTGAAGTGGAGGAAGAAATAGTCGTTGATTCGGATTCTAATAGAACCAGCAATGAGAATCCCACCGCCTCGGTAGCTCGAGGCAGAGAGGATGTCTCTGAAGGTTATGTCTTCATAGTGAATTGCATCACTTTGAGGCTTCTTGCCGGAGAAGCCATTAGCTAGCAAGTGTTCAACTAAATGATCAAATTTTGAGGAGCTTGATGAGGATAACTCAAGAAGATACCCATCACTTGGAAAAGTACTAGTTGCTCTCAAGCTTCCACCTATTACCTAGTCACCCATGTACACGTTGAGTTAGTTAATTTAATTGTAGACAGATACATTTAGTACTAATATGGAGAAAAAGATTACTATAGCTTCCATATTCCCCTTAACCTCAATTCAGGTAAAATTTAATTCTTTGTTAACGGCAATGTATACATCACTAGATTGGGACAAAAGCATTATCTGCATTTGATCGAGGCTTATGATATTACAAAAATATTATATTAACAATATGATGTATGAATACTATATTTTAGTAATATTATTAATTAATTGCCAAATATAAACATCAATGTATATATATTTAACTTTTGTGATTTATTTAATTTTAAAACATTTAAATTTAACAATTTTGCAGTTAAATACTTAAAATTTACAAGTTTAATTCGTACTGCAACATTATTGCAATATTTTACAACATTTTATTGATTTGAACAAAAGTTTCTTGTAACATGAGAAGTAAAAATACATAAAGAAACAAGATTTACTCACGCATTATATATAGACATATCTCGACAAAATAAATAAATAAATAAAGTAGGATTGCTTTAGGCAAAAGGGTAGAGTGTTCCAAGTTTTGAGTGAGATGAGAAAATGACTGAAAACGAAATGTTTGTCACGGAATTCACTTAGCAACTATACATGCTAATATTATAATGGTGGCATATGAATGAAGAGTTAATATTTTAAGGTAAAAGAATTATTTAGTTGCTAGTCTAAATTTTTTAAAATAAAGTAGACATTTTAGTGTAATGAAGTCGAAATTCATAAAATTAAAGTTCACGGTCAGAAATTGCTGATTAGTTTTTCAAATAATTGCTTTGGTTTCCGTATTAATTACTTTAATTTCATTGTTGAGTACTTTTTCCTTTTCTGAAATTCAAATTAAATAATTTGGCAACCGGAGCTTTGGAGGTGGGTCATTGGTGCCCGAGCTCCGACAGCCGGTTGCCAATAATCACTTACCCCGTGCTTGTGCTTGGATGGAGAGAAAATGAGAGAAGAAAGAAAACTAGGAGAGAAAACTGAGGGAGAAATAAGTTTTCCCTTGCTTGGATGCAGAGGAAAATGTAGGAGGAGAGAAAAGTTGGAGAGAAAATATGGTGTGGGATCCACATAATTTTCTCTCCATATATGGAGAGAAAATGGGAAGAAAATTTTTCTTTCCAACCAGTGCCCCTCCGAAATAAAAACTTTCCCACTCTTTTTTCATACTTTCCCTGCACAGATTTTCACTCCACTCTTTCTCCAGCCTGCCCATCCTCGAGATTGTTCCTCAACCCTGCTTTCACTTCGACCACTGTCTTCATCCTCGGAAGCTCGACCTCTTTCCGAGCACGATTCTCAATTCAAGATCAATCCTCCACAATAAAATATGGTCATTTCTATTCTCTATTTATTCTTCATTGCACAAAAAGCTGAGAGGCATAACAGTTTATTGATCCACTGCTAACACTTAAAAGCCTCATACAGCTATGATACTTGATAAAAAAAGTCTTTTGTTGTTTAATTCATTCATTAAAGTGAATTTTAAATTAAAAATCATATTATAACTTGATTTTATCATGTATTTTAGATTTAATTTAAACCCATATACACCGAATTTGGTTCTGTTGCAATTTACCACTAGTAAATCAATTATTGATGCCAACAAAACCAACCCTTGATGGAAAATGAATGAGCGTAATAGAGCCTATACTCTGTTGGGTGGGTTTCGTGGGAAAATTATCCACTTTTTTTAAAATATTTTTTATACATTATCTAGCTTTAAAATATAATAATATGAAAACATTTATTTAAGAAATATTTCTTTTCCCCCTTTTTGTCACACGGCAAGGCGGAGGCATCATCGTGTTAGATGTGATTTAGAAATTCAAGACACTAAATGTCACACTTCTCTCTATCAGAATAAAAATCTTGGTTCACTGTATTTTAAAGGTATTAACCCCTTTCATTAATAATTAGAATCAACATGTTGATCGTATCATGGTTTTCATTCCAACATTTCTTCGGTTTATTGGGGGTGGCTTAATAAGAATTATTTTTTTTACTAATCACAGGTATCATTATTTTTGAGGTAATATTATTTGAAACACTGTCGGATACTAAATGCAGCACATCTCTCAACAGTAATTTAAATTTTAGTTCGTTATATTATAAAGGACTAATCTTTTTTATTAGACGCAATCTGTATCGGTGGTGACTATGTAAGAATGTTGAACTCACAAATGAATCTCCTCCTTCCTTCCTGTCTTGCTTGCGTAAACATAGACTTGGGTTATGAAAATCCTGGTGTATTATTATTGGGATGAATGTACTGTATTGGGCTAAGTTATGTACTATTTATTCTTGTATAAGAGAGCCCAAACCATTATGTATGTTCAAATACACAAGTGTGGAAATCAATCATCGGTTCGAGTTTTCCTTGTAACCTAAACTTGGCGCCAATACTTATGGGTCAAGGTACAAATTTTGTTAAGGAAGTTTTCGGTTACCAGTAGTGTTGCCTCAAGTTTTTTAATTTAATGTTGCCTGGAAAGTATTACAATGGAATAATGTTGCCTTTTGCATGTAAAAATGTTAATAGTCATCAAGATCAGTTTTTTAAGGGTCAGTTAATTTTTCAATCAAGTGGATAACATCACTAAGATTACCTGCAAAACTGCAACACGAGATTGTTAAAAAAAATAAAAGAAAACACAAATTTAGATGAGGATTGAAAAACGAGGAGAGAATATAAATTTGAAAAACTAAGATAAAATGATCCTAGTCTACAATTTAAATTTAAAATACTTCTAATCAACAGTATTTTAATTTAAAAATTTATAAAATTTAAATAATTAAATAACTAAATTAAAATCAATTTAAAATTCGTATGCATATTATCTAATAACGATCATATTTGGAGATTTTGCTTATTTCAAATTTATTAGATAGATAGTTATTATAAATGAAGAACATGGGAAGCTATTGTAAGGTAATTTTCAAAGAAATTCATATGGCTTTTATCAAAATTATAAATTTGTAAATTCACAGGGCTATTACCAAAGCTGAAAAATATGATTTATGAAATTGTTAATAAGGGGATTCATGATTTAATTTATTTAAATAATAAAAAAGAGGCTAATTTCACCCAGGCACTCTTTGTCAGTGATATATTTAAATTTGTATTTGATATCTTGATTAAGCTAACTCATAAAAATTACTTGATTATTTTGTTGCAATTGCATATTTTTTTTACTTTAAAATTGATATAAAACAAAAAATGAAATGGATTTCGAAATAATATATATAAATGAATGAGAAGATTTTTGCCGATCGTTTTCAAAACTAGTAAAATCATTTAGAAATACCCTACTAAGATCATTTTTTTTTTTTGTTTCAAAAAATAGTTTTAACATTTCTTGGTTTATACATATTTTGCTAAAATTTAAAAGATGGAGTTTTTTTGTTAAAAATTTAATATGAGCAGTTTTATTATATGACTAAATTGACTGTTCTTTAAATCTATTAGTTTGCAATTTATACTTCATGTTTGTCAATTCTTACTTTGGATTCTAAATTGGCCCAGTGAAAATTTAATGGCAAAATTCAACTGAGAAGTTAACATTTTTAAAATCTTAAAAAATATAGGGGTTAAAATTTGGACGCACCAACAAGACGACCCAAATTTTAGGCCGAAGGAAAAAAGATATTGTTGACCCAAGCTAAGTGGCAATATTATATTTTACCTCGATCTAAATCTTCTTTATGCAGTTGATAAATATTTTTAGAAGAATGAAAATACTAAATAAAAAGATATCCATATATTTAAGATCAAAATCTCAATTCAAATTTTGGCCCAAAAAATTTGAATTCAATTACATATGATTATGGTTGTGTTAGGGAATTTCGTTGGGATTTACAGATTTTGAAGTATTTTACGGATTTTAAAATGATTTTACGGTTTTCAAACTGGTTTTTATGGATTTCTAGATTGTTTTTACAGATTTTGAGATGGTTTTATCTTGATTTGTATGTACCATTGGGGAAACGGTGTTGCTAAACAAGCACAGAAAAAAATAAACAATCCTCAATTTTTCCCAGAGTAATAAATTTTCCTTGATTTTTTTTCTGCACGAATAAATGATCCTTGATTAAGAAATAAGAACGTTACAATTTAATGTAAAAAAGTAACATTAAATTAGTTTACCAATCAATCAGTGTCTCACTTCCAGGTAAAAAAAAAAAAAAGTGCCTGAGTTTCGGCTTCCATGTTCCAACTCCTCCCAGTCCTTTTTCAAGGGCTCGCAGATCCGTCGATTGAGTCAAAGGTACGCGATTCCTCTTTTGTTGTTTTTTTTTTTTTGCGAGAGTACGCGATTCCTCTTTGCCCTTAGTTTTTTTAGTGATTTTAAGAATTTTTTACTTTTTATCCGATCAGCACCCAAGCCGCCACTAACCCACACAAGATCGCAGCCTATGGTTCACCACTGAGCAACCAGAGGTTATGGCGGCAAATCCTCCCAGCAGCCCGTTGCACACGTCTGTTGTAACGTCCCTATCGGTCAGAAAAGAGAGAATCAAAAAGCTGATTACGTGGGAGGAGTGGAGAATCTGTGCAGCAGCCTTTGACCGAAAAGGGAAAAAAACATAGAACCTGCAGATCAGTTGGCGAGTAGTAGGCAAAAAAAAAAAAAAATTGAAAAAGGGCGCGGGACTGGGTATTACAAATACACTAGCAGATTACTCTTCACTCACTTTCACGCAACGCACTCACCACAGCATCTCACACACTCGTTTCAGTGTAGAGGGCATCGGTAGAGAGTAAGAGGAGAGGGAGAGGAGTTAGAGAAGGGGTGTTACTTCTGAGATTATTCGGATAAGTAAAATGATTTATTTTCATTAAACTTTTTTCATGAAAGTTATTCTAAATATTTTTCTCTTTCTAATGGTAATAATATTATGTTGATTAGAGAATATTTTAGTATTTTTATTTTCGTCGAATTTAAGTTTTATTTGTAGAAGACGCCAAAATTGTAGAAGTATTTTTATAACTAAGATTTGTGATGTTAAATTTATTTTTCTGTTGCCTATAACATTTTTACGAATTTATTTATTTTTAAAAAGATATGATTTTTGATATATTGATTTTTGGAATAAATAGTTGATAGTTAAATGATTAGATTGATATTAGTAAATTTATTAGTTTTACCAGATTTTAATATATATTCGCATATTTATAGTTAAGTATATTTTTGTTAAAAAATATATATAAACAAATAAATATATATTTTTGTATATATATTTATGAGTATAGATATATTTATAATAACCCTCCTGCGTGGCGGCTTGGATCTTGGATGAATTTCCCCAGGTGTGGCTTTGTATTTGGGCCCAATCACCCAAACGCTGAGACCAAGACCAAGAAGCAAATGATGTTGGGTGGAGAGGTGGCGGCTTGCTTGTGGAATGGATTAATTAATCAATAGGTGACGGCTTGAGTTGGATCAGGTGGGTTAATGGCGCGCGTTATATTATATCTAACCTAACAAATAATAATTCTTACAAAAAAAAAACCTAACAAATAATAATAATAACAAATAAAATAAAATAAATGGATTTATGAGTTTGATCCTTCTCTAACATTAAATTTCTTTTTGTATTTATCTCATAATCTCAATTTCTTCCAATAATAACCTTAATCAGCTTTAATTTCATATAGTCACCATTAATTATAATTAATGCAATTAAACTTAATAAAACTATAATAATAGTACCAAAATCTCCTAAAATGTTATAATTTCATTTGATAAAATATGATTATTTCAATATGGGTAGGAGCTGATCTTGGTCCATTATTTGTCTGAAACCTATAGGATAGTGAGCACTAAAAACTTTGAACATGTTCCCCTCAAGAAGGAACTTAGTACTGTTTTTGCTATATCATAAGACATACGAGACATTATGTAACTCTTAAGTAACAAATGATTAAATTTCTTTGAATTCATCTGTATCTCCAATAGTAACGTCGACATCATATTTGATAATTCCCCAAAATTTGTAGCCTTCTAAGTTCTATCCTAAAGAAGTTCACTTTAGTAACTAAGGGCTTGTTTGATTTTGTGATTAGCCATTATGTTCTCAAAAGAGTTTTGTGAAATTATATTTCAGAAATATGTGTACGAATATTTTCCTCAAAATAATTACACAAAAATAACTTTATTAGAATTCCTTGCCTTTCTCCGCAGTTATCATGAATTGTAATATGTAGCCCTTTAAACATAATACTACCTTATTACCATTACTTTCCTAACTTAATGTGTGCATCTTGTAGGAATTGTATATCAACTTATTTTTGCAAGACTCGCGATACTCTATTGGCAGGTGAGAGTAGCATGTAAATAAATTTCCTAACTTTGGCAAAGATATATGAAGGCACAAGCTTGCATTTTTTCATTTGTCACCTCTAACACTAGCAGTTAAACTCTGTCAAACTAATTTTCTCCACAAAACAAGAAACATTAGTTACTTGGCAACTGTAACTTTCAGGATATTTTTAGTTAATATAACATGTTTTTTAAGACATTTTAATCATCTTTCTTAATTCCATCAATCTTTCTTTTACTTGATTATTGTTGAAGGATAGTCAATAGAATGAATTTGGATAAAAAATAGATCCTACATTTAGAATCAAGATCAACATCCCAATTAAATCCAACATTAAGGATGAGGAGGAGTACTTTTCATGAAAACTATTATCAATGTCTTGATTCATAAAAAAACATTGTCACAAACACTCATTGATACAAGAGATCTTCTTATGATACTGAATGATAATTACAATGATATGTTTAAGTATTACATCATATTTCTTCTTTATCATTGGCCAACGGTAAAGGATACCAAAACTTCAACTGCTTCATTCATCTCCACAACCACTACATTATCTGACACATTGAAAACACTAAATTTAGGCTCTTAAGCATAAAATGAATACTGGAAATGACTGATCCGATTTGGAAATACACAAAAATGGCTATTCATTTAATTAGTACATTATCTTGAACATAAGTAGAAAGACTTCCAAAAAAACAAAAGAAAAGATAATTTCCTTCTGTGTTAAGCATAAGTTTATTTCCACAGGAGATAATCTTGTTTGAGAATATGAGTATTGGTTCGCTAGAGGATAACTTCTTCCACTAAATACAACCCCAATAAAAACAAGAAAAGAAAAGATTATTTCGTAGAAATCTAACTCCAAAGGAATTATTTGAATAATTGATCAAATTCATTAAAGAGAAACGAAAATGAAGTCCAGGTAGAGGGAGGACACGAGATGTTAGTTATGATATGGGTAGGATCTGAGCTTGGCTCACACTGTAGTGAGCACTAAAAACTTTGAACTTGTTCCCCTCAGGAAGAAAATTAGTGCTTTTTTAGCTATATCATAAGACATACAAATTTTACCTTTCATTGGCTATTTGACCCCCAAAAAAGGGGAAAAACTTTGGAAAATAGGTGGGAAAGGGCTCAATCCTGTCATAATACTCCTTGCAATTTGTTTCATGGGCTTGAATTATTGTTGCCATAATAGCAGGACAAACGAACCACAGACCTGAGGACTTCAACAATAGAAATGAAACGATCCATGAGAGTGGTTGTTTATCACTTTGTTTCTTCTTATTCTGCGTCAAATGTTGAGTCTCCTTTTGGAAAAATCATGCCAAAGTTCCAACCAAAGAAAATAATATTTGAAAAGTCCATAATTTGTCAAGTGAAAGTGGAACCATCGACAAAATGTGAGTGATGCCATTAATAAGTTATGGGACTTTTTAGATATTATTTTCCAAAGCTGAAACTGAGTATAATTTTCCCCTTTCTTATTTTTTTTCATTTGCATGCTAAATTCTTAATAGAATTCCTTGTGTCTTTCTCTCCAAGTATCATGAATTGTAATATGTAGCCCTTTAAACCTAATACTACCTTATTACCATTACTTTCCTAACTTAATGTGTCCATCATGTAGGACTTATATCAACTTATATTTTTGCAAGACTTCCGATATTCTATTGGTGAGACTAGCATTATGAATAAATTTTCTAACTTTGGCAAGGATATGCAAAGGCATATTCTTGCATTTTCTCATTTGTCAACCCATCACCCACCAACACTAGCAACTAAACTCTGCCAAACCCATTTTCTCTGCAAAACGAGAAACAATCATGAGATGACAAGATGATTTATAACTATTGTTTGTCATTAGTTATTTAACGGCTGTAACTTCAAGGATATTTTTAGTTAATATAACATGTTTTAAAAACTCCTTAATCATCTTTCTTAATTCCCCCAACTTCTCTTACTTGATTATTGTTAAAGGATCATCAATAGAATGAACTTGGATAAAAAATATGTATTACGATCAAGGTCAATGTACCAATTAAGTCTGGCGTTAAAGACAAGAGAATACTTTTCATGAAAACTATTATCTATGTCTTGATTCATAAAAAGCTTCTCAGTTATACTTATTGATACAAGAGATCTTCATATGATATTGAATAATAATTACAATAATATGTTTAAGTATTACATTATTTTTCTTCTTTCTCATTGGTCAACGGTAAAAGATGCCAACCCTTCAATTGCTTCACTCATCTCCATAATCACCGCATTATCTGACACATCGGTCATACAATGTGCCACAAATTTAGGCTCTTGAGCGTAAAATGAATATTGGAAATGAATGATCCGATTAGGAAATACCGACGCACCTGAAAAATGAGCAGTCCATTTGGTTACATTCCCTCTAACAGTTAACTTCCCAACCGTTGATCTCAACCCCATTCCGTCCACATTATTCTTATCAATCACCACTTGATCAATATCACGAAGTTGCCCATCTAGATTCACAATCAGAACCTTCTTATTAGGGTCCCTACTAAACATATTATTAACTACATTTACCCCAAGACTTAGCCTGTTATTGACTTCAACACGATATTGGCATCACCTATGAATAGCCGAGAAAATAGCGACATCTGTGATTGCATTGTCATTGCCGGCAAGATCAATGGTGGTTCCTGAATAGTCTCTCTCACCCACGTCTCCACCTATAGTGGAGTGTTGTCCAAGAAAGCAACTCGAGATGAAGGTTTCATGGCCGCGTTGGACTAGAATCCCTTCTGTGGTGAAGTGGAGGAAAACAGTCGTTGATTCTGATTCTAGCAGAATCAGCAATGAGAATTCCACCACCTCGCTAGCTCAAGTCCAAGAGGATGTCCCGGAAGGTCATATCTTCATAGTGAATCACATCATTCTGAGCATTCTTGCCGACGAAGTCATCAGCTTGCAAGAAGATACCTATCACTTGGAAAAGTATTAGCTGCTCTAAAGCTTCCACCTTTTACCTAATCACCCATGCACACATGGAGTTGGTTAATTTAGTTGTAGGTTGATACATCTAATACTAACATAGGGGGAAAAAGATTACTTTTAGCTTCCATGTTCCCCTTAACCTCAATTCAAGTAAAATTTAATTTCTTTGTTAACGGCAACGCTTACTCTTGAGGCATATACATCACTAGACTGAGAGGAAAGCGCTGTCTGCATTTGATTGAGGCGTATGATGCTACAAAAATATTATATTAACAATATATTGTATTAATATTCTATTTTGATAATTTAGTTAATTTATTGCTAAATATAAGAATCAATATATTTAAACTTTGTGATTTATTTATGTTTAACACTTTTGTAGTTAAATACTTAAAATTTCTAAGTTTGATTCGTCCTACAACATTATTGTTGTTGTAAACATTTTAAAGTGAATGTCCATAACTCGCCACACCTTATTATTCCTTATACTTAATGTCATAAATCCCATAATCTCCAAATCAGTTGCTTGTGAAGAGTTTCCTATGGTTAATACCATTATGTTTGCCTTCATTTCTTTGTAATCTTATATTAAGAATTTAATAGTTGTGAGCCCATAGACAGAGGCAATGTATAAGGTATTGAGATATTGAATAAAATGAAAGAGAGCTCCTCTTTATTCTTTCCTTTAATTTTCTCTTATCTTTTCATCTATCTATCCCTATCTCTTGTGTATTCTTTATTTTCATAACACGTTATCAGCACAGTACTCTACTGGATGAGTTCTTGGCATCTTGTTGACACTTATAGTTTTTTACTTTTTGCATAATGATACCCAGTTTGTGTGGTATGTAAGGCTTTTCTATTATTAGTTACCTTAACAATTTCCTCTAGGTTCTCTTAATGTATATTTAATTTATTTACTCTTGATCAATATGAGATAATCTAATGAGCCACCACATGAAATTAAAGATATTCTTTTACCGGTTGTTTTAAATATCAAATTCCATGGCTAGGATTATAGATTATTAGTGTTATTTAAATTTTGACATATAGCCCTATTGCTCTAACATATTTTGAAAATATAAACATGAAGTCATGTTTTTATTATATGGCCAGAAGTCATATGCATTTACTATCTTGATATTATATAGCCAAAAGTTATATCATATGGCCAAAAGCCATGCATCTTTTTCTAGCTAATGATATGACCAGAAGCGATATTCATTTAATTCTATGTTATATGGCTAGAAGCCATACACTTTTTATTGGATGGTCAAAAGCTAAAGTTAGAGTTTGTAAGACTAAAGTGCATTAGACATTAGACATTAGAGAGGAATTTAATATTCCTCGCTAATTGGTCTATTTAGAAAGAAATTTCGAAGTCTTCACTAATTTTTCTCGCTAATATGTAATTTTCTAGTAATGGTATAAGAGCAATGAGTTTATATTTTGCTAAAGGTATAAGGATTCTTTATTTCTTTTTTCTAAATCTCCTAAATTGAAATGGACATTCATGATACTAAAATCAAGCTTTGTGAAACTAAAGTTAGAAATATGTAATTACTGAATATTTTTCCAAACTAACTAATTTAATTCCGATATTAACTACATTAATTTTACTATTGAGTACTTTTTTTTTCTAAAATTCAAATAAAAAAATTTGGCCCCTAGAGCTCCAATAACCAATTGTTGGTGTCAGAGCTCCGACGACCAGTGAGATCACTTAACTGCAGAATATATTTTTGGTAAAAAAAACAAAGAAAGGCAATAACGAAATGTTACAAAATTTCAAAATCTTAAATTGGTACAAGCTCAAATGGATGAGGAACAGAGGAAGTACTATATTAAAAAATACGTGAAGACTTGTGTTTGATTTTGGATTTAGCTTATTAAAACCCTAATCTATTTTTACCTATTTTAAAAGTATTTTTGTAGGATTTTCAAATTAAAAAATAATAATGAGAAACGGGAGGTGCTATCTCACCACAAGATCGCCGTCGTCGGAGGAGGGAAATGAAATGGGCTTGCCGAAAGATGCTTTTTGTAGATTCCTCCTTCCAAACCAATCACCACTGCTCTCAGATCCTTCACTCCTCTGAACAATTCTCACTCACCGCCTTCCTCCGCTGCAAATGCCTCTTCCAGAGCTTTATCGAATTCCTCGCTGCTCTCTCCTTCCCCTCCCGGATCACCGCTGTACTCCGCCGGTAAACCACTGTCGCAGATCCTTTCTGCATTTTACGCACTCTTACTGTTTGGATCCTGAGAAAATAACTGAGAAAAGAAAAGTATAAACAAGCACGAATGTGGCATTCGCATGCTTACTGTCTTGGTTTCTGTGGAGAGTTTCTCGTGGGGCTTCTGGCTGAATTCCGATGGCTTGGGATTGCTTGCGTGGCAAAGGGAAATGTGGATTCTTGCTGTGATAACAACAAGAGTACTAGAAAACCTACTGCTGAGAATCTATTTGGTAGAATGTGCATTCCTGCGCATGAATGTATTTTGGAGAGAGAAGATCTATTTGGTGAATGATATGAGAAAATGCATTATGTGTTGAAGGAGAAAAAAGTTCAATCTGTTCAAGTTGTGTTTCAGGTAGCGACCTAAATGTTGCAATTTGCGATAATTCACATCACGACCTAGACGTAAAAATTTTAAGTTGTTACCTGATACATTTAAAGTCACAATTTATATATATTAAGTTGACTAATAAAATTAAATGTAATAAGTCAGTAAAGAAAAATAGAATTACCTACTACCCAAATATATACTTGGTGAATGAGCAACTGCTGGTCATAGGCTACAATGCTGATATATTATCTCTTTGCTTAACCAAATCCGTAATTTTGAAGGCTTATCTCATCACTCAAAGAACGTTGGTTAGCCAACTACTACTTAAAAATTTTCTACAGCAACTAATAAGGGAATTAGAGCATTGTCCGTACCAAATATAATATGAAGATATTAATGTTGCCGCCATGGAATTTTCATACCAAAAGAGGACTGGGTTTCGGGAGAAAGACAAATCCTAGAGAGGGGTTTTACAAAATGGAGAAGTTGTAGTGGAATTGGGTATGAGATCAATATTTGCATTGGACTGCATACGGATGATTTTATCTCAACAGTATTCTTTTACTCACAGCTTGGCATATGCTCTTCATTGGGCTTTGGATATTCGCTCATTATTTGATGCTGGTATCTCAATATGTCTTGATACTTTAATCTTCGGTGTGACTATTATTATTAGCCTCGATGCAACTCTTGCTTGCATTA
>JANTPZ010022339.1:0-12652 GCA_025593235.1 Vachellia pachyceras | reverse complement strand
ATGGCTCCGCTACTGGAAATGTTCCCCAATTTGCAGACAAAGGAAACCTTGGCATCCGAAGAGGAGCTTGCCCCATTTAAGGTGCACTTTTCTACTTTTCCCCAGCTGCCCACATTCATGATTGATCAATGGCTCTGATTCTGACTTGAGTTACTTCGTCTAGAATTATTCTTCCAGGATGGCTGCTATAGACTACACTGTTTGTCTTCATAGTGAAGTGTTTGTCACAACTCAAGGTGGTAACTTTCCTCATTTTCTGGTGGGCCACAGAAGATACTTGTATGGTGGACACGCTAGGACAATTAATCCTGATAAGCGGAAGTTAGCATTATTTTTCGATAATCCCAATATTGGGTATGTATCATGTTACTTTCACTGCTTATTTCTTTTTTGTTCAGTTTTAGGCCTCAGGACTAGTTGGTACTTGAGACTACCGATTTAGTTTTTCGTAATATCATAGACAACAGTAATAAACACATATTACAAGAAGCATTGATATTTCACTTAATAAAGGCATGGTAATTGAACTCAATCAAAAGATTAGGTTGTGACATCTGCCATAATGTTAGCACCTTCATTGCCTTTCCCTTTACACAAATACACAAGGCAATCTCTTGCTAGTAACTACTTAGCTTCCTCTAACTCCCTCTTATCCCGTTTATAAGTCATTTTTAACATTTTTCATCAAAAGTAAGGAAAACTTTAAAACTCAATAACTCTGTTTAAAAATTTAAGAAGTTTATTATTTTACCCATATTAAATACATTCCTAAAAAAGTTCCCTACTTTCTTACATCAACATTGAATAGGGGTAAAAAAGGAAAATTGTAACAAATAATCAATGTGGTGCCTTATAAAAGGGACCACATAACCCTTTTCAGATGTATCAAAACTGGTAATTGTGTTTATAGCTTCTGCGCAGTCACTGAACACATTCACACATGTCTTCAACATTGGTTCCAGCAAAGTTCCGGACTATTCCCTCAATTTCTGCTACAGTTGATGGGCAATAATCAATTCTGCATCCAATTACCACTGATCCCTGATAATACTTCCACATGAAGCCGATTCTTCTGTCTTCACAGAAGTATCCAGTGAATGGCCTTCTTCTGTTGGACAATAGTAATAAGATGGATTTAAAACACAATAGTTCAATTAAAATAGTAGCGGGGGAATAGTTACTGCTCCTACTACTACTAGAGGCATGCTGTATGCTTATCAACTCAAGGAAACATACGCTTCCAAAACCTCTGAAGAATATAACTACTGAGGCAATATCTTACGTAGAAAACATTCTGCACGCACAATTCTTGCCATTCACAACTTGGCACGATATAGTCAATTAAGTTCTATTGATCAGAGTGTGTTTAGTTTGTCTAGTTTTAATCTTTTTCAGAACTGCATCTCATGCTCATTAAGATAGTCAAAGAAATGATTCCGAGGAGGTTGTTAATGTTCTTAAGAAAAGATAACAATTGTTTAATCCTTGTAGAAGCTAGAAATTTTGAAGAGTTCCTCCTCTATGATTAATTTCCAGATGGAAGACTCTCAAGCGTCATCTGCTGAGCATGAGGGCGCATAGTGATTCCAAGGGGTTTGAGCTAAAAAGACCTAATGATTCAATATATAGCTTCCCATGCCCACACTGCATGTGCCGTGCAAACAGAACTGACCAATCTAGACCTTCAACTGCAAGTTGAATTAGAAATTTCATGGCTTCGTCTTCGCTGTAACATTGTCAGAATGGGTTGCCGCTGACCATCTTTTTCTAGTAATGTGGTTAATTCAATTTTTAT
Source organism: Vachellia pachyceras (assembly GCA_025593235.1). Lineage (NCBI taxonomy): Eukaryota > Viridiplantae > Streptophyta > Magnoliopsida > Fabales > Fabaceae > Vachellia > Vachellia pachyceras. Next base: position 10,857 of record JANTPZ010022339.1, on the reverse strand, counting down.
TTCTTCCTCTCCCTCTGGTAAGAGGGAAAACATAATTTTTGGTTGGTCTGAGGATTTTGTTGGCAGTTACATGGGTCTGATTATTGCTTGGATTGAATTTGAAGGGAGTGGCATCATTTTTTCGCATTCGATGCCGACTATGAACAGATTGGAACTTGTTCCTTCACAAGAAGCACTCACCCAACATTTGACTGAAGATTGTTTCATGTTTGAATGAATCAACAGCTACTGTTTCTAACAAGCTGTGAAATGACAAACGTAACTTACACCCTGCTTGTACATTAGTTAATGTCTCCATGTGGTTAAGGTTTTAGCAGCAGATTATTCCGTGTATAAATTGTTGGTTTTTTTGTCGCCACACCTTTTCCCCAGATTATTGCTTTTACTTTCAAAATGTTTATTTTATTTCTGTAAAATAGGCTTCAAAATTAGGTTTTCACTGTCATTTGTATAAATTTTGTATCTCGGCACATTTGTTATTCTTTTACATTGTTCCCCCATTATTTTAATGATGAAATTGTTAAATGTAATTAATTCATTTGTCTTGCATTACAAGCGAGTGAATAAGCTCAAGAGATTTCTTTTGTCTATGGATTTCTATATTTATTGTTGGATGTGACACCTGAGGGATATCTTACTTGAGTTCAGAATCTGGAAGTATATATTGAACAGGGTCATTTTTAATTGCACTAGTAATTTTTTGTTGTGTTTGAACAAAGGGAACAAGTTGATTTCATGAAACATATAAAATGTGGTATAAACATAACAACAGTCATAATCAAGTGGATATTACATGGTTATATGTTCGAGTCATAGCTTATATGGCCTCAAATAGCAATTCATTTTGTTTTTATGGGAGGGTTATGACCCTTTTAGGCTTTGGTGGACGATAACTTTGAACCAGAAAAATTCCCTCTTTCCCTTAGACTGTTTTAGAAATGTAGGTAAATATTAACAGGATTTGGATTTAGTAAAATAAGTCAGTCATAATAAATTAAAGTTCGAATAGTTGTTAGTATATATATTCAAATTTAGTCTTCAATAGTATCTTGAACAATCCAAACTTCTCCGTAAATAGGTCATAAGTTCAATCATATTTGAATGCAGTGTCTTTCTCTTTAATTCAAACAAAAAAATGGCATTTGCCTACTTATTTCCCCTCCCTCTATTCATATTTAGTTTCAAATAGTATCTTGAACAATTCAAGCTTTCCGTAAATAGAAAGTCGTGGGTTGTCTTTCTCTTTAATTCAAAAAAAAAAAAAAATTAGCATTTATCCTACTCATTCCCCAAACCGGGGCTTCTAAATGGTTAATGTTGTAACTGTAGCGACCATGAATAATAATATTTTTGAAGATAGAGTCAGAAAAATACACTTTCCTTTTACATCACAATGCTTTGCGATTCATACTACTTATTCATTATGCTTGAATGTAGGCAAAATGGTTCTCAGTTCAAGTACGGGGAAAAAAAAAGTCTTGTACAGTGTCTTCAAACCTTGTGTGTTAGCACACATACAACTCCAACTATTCATCGGGCCCAAACATGACAGAAGCCCAAGACTTATATATGTCTAGTCCATCACACTAGAATAGAAAATAGTGATTGTACAGCTAGCCCTAGAAGAATATTCTAGACAATTACTACCATTATATATATGACACACAACACTGGAAATCATTGAATTGATGACACATAATTTTATACAAACATATTTTATTGTTTTCTGTCTTTTAGCTAACTCTTTCCAAACTCTAAAATGGTATTAGAGCCATAAGCACCACCACGATCTCTCTAAAAGCCCTATCTCCCACACCTCCACCACTGTCGAAATCTTATCCACCACTCAATTCGCCCTACCTCAGCCCACCAATGTCTCCCACTTCCTCACTGTCTAACTTCATTCCAAAAACTATCTCATTTAGCGAGCTCAAATGCTGACCTACCTTTATGGGCAACATTGATGATTCTAATCCTCAGCCTCCCTCTAAACTCTTTGATGGCACACCAAATCCCTCTTATATTAAATGGTTTGAACAAGATCAACTCATCCTCTCCTTGCTTATCTCCTCTCTATTTGAAAAGCTAATTGCTCAGGTCATGCACCATAAAACCTCTAGAGCTATGTGGTTTGCTCTTGAAACCATGTTTTCTTAACAATCGCAGGCAAAGTATTATCAATTCCACCAACAACTGACTCACCTCAATAAAGGAGGTGAATCCTTCTCTAAATATTTTTAGAAGGCCACTCTCCTCGTTGATTCCTTAACTGCTACTGGAAATCCTGTTTTTTATCTTGATTTTAATATCTATCTTCTTTGGTGGTTTGGGTTCTAATTTTGACTTTGTTGTCACCTCCTTCACCACTCGTAGAGTCATTCTCAGTACTAAGAATTGCTTAATTTAGTCATCTTCTAACCTATGAAGCACCCCAGAATTAACGCCATCATCAACCTATTACTCCTATCACAGCAAATATTGCAAACTCCTCGTCTAGCCTCATTCCCACTTTAACATGTCGTGGTGGTCCTCCTTTCAGAGGATGTGGTGGTTATCAATATTCTGGCTTAGTAAGATCTTTTTGAGGAAATGGTCGTTTTTTCAACAATTCTAGAAATGCCATTTGTACCTTTCCTCAATATCCTTCCATGCCGTCTTGTGCCCTCTGCCACACCCCAGGTGACATGTTGATCACTATCCTCACTTCTTTGACCATAGCTTTCAGCCACCAACTCACCCTCCTTTCTCTACCAACTACTCTACTCTACCACTTGTTACTGATGACACCCTGTGGTACCTAACACAAGTGCCACGAACCATATGATCCCTGATCTATCTAAACTCACTCTTTATTCCAACCATTATGTAGGAAATGACTTTGTCCATGTTGGTGATGGTTTTCCTCTACCAATCCAACAAATGACAAATTTCTTCTCACTCAACTTCTTCATGTTCCAAATATTTCTAAAAATCGTTGCTCAATTATGTCTTGATAATAAAGTTTATTTTGAATTTCATGCTCGTTCTTTTTTTTGTGAAGGATGCTCACACCAACCCAATACTGTCAAGATAAACTTCATCCCTTCCAAGGTTTCCACCTCTTCCACGCATCAGTGCCTATTTTGGCTTTTGCACCTCTCTAGTCTAATTGCATAATCATCTTGGTCATCCATCCTACCGTACAGTCCAAATTGTATCATCCAACACTCTGACAATCTCCAATACGTCTATTTCTTCTCAGTGTCAAGCTTATTGTGTTTCAAAGATACATCATTTGTCTTCACCGTCATCACCTCGCAGATATCAGCTCCTCTAGACCTCATTTTTGTGATGTTTTGGGTCTATCTCCTGTAATATTTGTTGAGGGTTTTTGTTACTATGTGTCCTTTGTAGATGATTTTTTCAAGATATACATGGTTCTTTCCCATTCGCACAAAAGATGAGGTTTATTCCACATTTCTTCATTTTAAAGCTCTCATTGAAAACTTAATCAGAAAATTAAAGCCTTCCAATCTGATCAGGGAGGAGAATTTCGTCCTCTAAATAAGTTTCTTTTTCATCTCTTGGCATCCATCATCAAATCACTTGTCCTCACACTCACACACAACATGGAATTTTAGAGCAGAGGCATCAATTCATAGTCGAAAAAGGTCTCACTCTTTTATCTCATTCTTCCACTCCTTGTCAATACTTTTTTTTTTGCTGTAAGAGAAAGCACAAGGCTCAAAGTAAAGGAACTACACTAAGAGGGGATGATTTTCCAAAATCGTTGGAGCATAACGCCTCTAGATGAGGCGAGCAAGTGTGATAGACAAAAGAGTTGGAGATGCCTTGCTTTGCTAGAAGATCAGCTACTTAATTTTGTTTCCTTGGCACATAATTCATTAGTACTTCCCAATCCATGTCCATGAGTGATTTAATTTCCCAGAGCACCAATCCTAAATTTTAAGGCAGACTTGTTGAGTTGATCAAATCAACCAATAGTTTGGCATCTGACTCAATGATCACCTTATTGAGACCATGATCCCGAGCCAGCACCAATCCTGAATAAATGGCCCATTCTTCAGCCTCGTGAGGATTACATTGTCCTAAAGATTTGGAGAATCCTACCACCTATGTGCCCATGTGGTCTTTGATGATGCCACCACATCCTCCATTGAAAGACTCTCTGGACATAGCACCATCCACATTAAGTTTAAACCACCCAACATCTGGAGCTATCCAGTATTGCTTCTGCCCTTCCAACAGCCCAGTATTTAGTTGCAATATTTCATCAGTCTGAACATAAAGTTTCCAGACAGCCAGAATTGTGTTTAGAGGATTATTAGTCTTGATAAAATTGTTATCAAATATCTCCTTAGTTTTCCATGTCCAGAAGAGCCATCAAGCTACTCCCCAAACTAGGTCCCAGTTAGAAATATAATAGGAACCAAAAGCTTCTTTCAGGTTCATGGCCAGCCAGTCTCTTAATGTTACAGAGAAGAAAGTTGAATGATATTCCTGTTGAATTGCTGAAGTCCATAGACTCTTTGCATAAGAGCAATCTCTAAGCACGTGTAGAATGTCCTCATCCCCATTGAAGCAACATTAGCACAGAAAAGAAACATTTGCCCATTTGCTTCTCTAAGATTAGTGGAAGCCTGTTATGAGCGACTTTTCAGAGAAATAGCTTGATTCTTTCTGTCCCTTTCCATTTCCAAATTTTTTTGTACACAGACCAGTACATACTTGAAGGTTTATTCTCGATGGCATAATAAGCACTTCTAACAGTAAATTCACAAGCAGATGAGTTTCTCCAAATCATATCATCATTTCCAGCCTCTTGTTTGGGAGGGATAGTATTAGCAAGCTTAAATAATACCTTAGTGCCCACCAGCCCTTCCAATCGATTATAATCCCGCGTGCCATTGTAGGTCTAGTCTGTTACCAGCGAGTTCTCCTCTGCAGTTGATAGTGATCTGCTGCATAATTCCTTGATGGGTTTATCTTGCAATAACCATTATTCACATATAAAACGCCATAAGCATGAATCTCCAGGTTGATAATTTAGTAGGTTATTTTCACTTCTTAGCATATATTTATTCTGCAAGATTGCAATCCACATGCCATCTATTCCACCAAGAAGTTTCCATGCTAGCTTAGTCCCAAATGCACAATTCATCGAGTTCAACCTTCTAAAGCCCAAACCACCTTAAGTCTTTGGGAGGGTGACAGTTTCCCAACTGACAGGATGAAAGCTCTTGCTGTTGACAGATCCCAATATGAAATTGTGTTGGATTCTTTCAATCTCATTACAAATGGTTACAGAAATCTTAGCCACTTGCATGGGATAGAGAGGGATAGTGCTAAAAACTAATTTTGCCAGCGTGACCCTACTTGTAGATGATAGGCTATTGATTTTCCAAGTTGATAGTTTGGATCTCACTCCATCAACAATAAATTGGAAATTTTCAGTTGCTTTCTTTTTTCTGGATAGAGGAAAGCCCAAATATCTTCCTATTTCAGTTAAGATCTTCATGCTTGTGATGCCTTGAATATCTCTCCTCACATGTGTTGGAACCTTTTAAGAGAAGAATATAGTAGACTTTTGCTTGCTCACTTTAGCTCCTGACAGCTGACAGAATTTTTCTAGACAATTCATCATAACAGAGGCTTGCCTTTTCGTGGCTTCTCCAAATAGAAGCAAGTCATACACAAACATAAGGTGAGATATATGAGGAACCTCTTTGGCTACCTTAATAGGATGCCATTGATTTTTGTTAACTGCATCACAAATTATATGAGATAGCTTGTCTATGTACAGAGTAAAAAGAAAAGGGGATATAGGGTCACCTTGCCTAAGGCCTTTCTTTGGCTTGAAGAATTTAGTTTGGGATCCATTCCATAAAACATTGCATAAGGCTGTTGAAATGCACTTCATTAGTAGCTGTACACAATCCTCTTCCATTCCTATTTCCTTTAAAGTCTGTTATATGAACTTCCAACTGACCTTATCAAATGCTTTTTCCAGGTCAATTTTCAATGCCATAAAGCCTTTTCTACCTCTAGCTCTATTCATTATGTGCAAGATCTCCTGGCCCACGATAATATTGTCCTGGATATACCTTCCTGGGACAAAACTGGATTGAAAAGGGGATATGAGGTCCCCTATTATCCCTTTCATCCTTTTTACTAGAATCTTTGTAATACACTTATAATGGACGGAGCAAAGGGATAATGGCCGGAAGTTCTCCACCCTTTCAGGTCTCTCTATTTTTGGAATCAGTGCAATCAAGATTCTATTTGCTTTCTCCATATCTATAGATCTATGGAATACTGATTTAACGAAAGCACAGACAGAATTCCCTACTATTGTCCAATTTTTCTAAAAGAAAATTGGAGAGAAACCATCCCATCCTGGTGCTTTGTATAGGCCCATGTTGAAAATTGCTTCCTTTATTTCATTGTCATCTGGCACGTTACCCAGCTGACAAATCCGCAGATGATCAATGATAGGGAATCTTGTGGTAGTTTCCATATTGGTAGAGCCTGCTTCTTCAGCCTTGAACAGTGTCTGGAAGTGCTTGGTTACCAACTTCTTTAATTCCTCTTCCTCCTCTATCCACCTTCCATTTTCATCCTTGAGAGTGCTAATTTTGTTTCTTCTTCTCCTAATGCTGGTTTTTAGATGATAGTATTTAGTATTTCTATCACCTTGGGTTATCCATTGTGCTCTAGACTTCTGGAACCATTTAATTTCTTCCAGTTTGAGGACTTGTTCCAGCTCCTTTTGCAATTCTATTTCCAGCTTGCACAGAAATTTAGAGTGAGGATAAGAGGGTGATTTTTGAATACCATTTAAGCGTACCATCAGATTACTCTTTCTCTGTTCCACTAGACCAAAAACCTGTCTATTCCAACCAGGAAGAGCTACTTTTAAATGTTCCATATTGTGTGCAAGATCTCTATTATTATCCCAATTGTCAATTAGGAATGGCTGGAAATCATTATGTGCGAGCCACATAGCCTTAAAGCGAAAGGATCTTGTTCCTCATGCTCCTATTTTGCTTAATCCCAGTGACAGGATTAATGGGTTGTGATCTGAGAATTTAATGCATGAGAGAACTTTGATACAACTGTCTGGGCATAAGGATAAAAACTGAGAATTAACTAGGCCCCTGTCCAGCCTTTTATAGAGTCTCTTATATCCCAGAAGTTGAGGCCCTTTCCAAGTATACTTTGGCCCCCATGCTCTCATATCAGTCAAACCACAAGCCATGATACTATCATTAAAAAACTTCATATGTGAGAACTTGACAGCAGCCCCTTATGTCATTGAACTACTTATGTCATTGAAGTGTCCATAAACTATTCAAAGAGCAATCATACTTTTAGAGATGTTCTCTAGCCTTTCCCAAAGCAGCTGACGAAAGTTGCCGTCTGGAATGGCGTAGACAACTAATATTATCATTTTTGGAAACCCATCTAAACTACATTCCATATGAAAAAAATTGGCGATTTTCTTCTACAATTTTAACAGAAATTATATCTGATCTCCAAATTGCAATCAATCCACCTGACCTCCCTTCACTTGGTATCCATATGCATTCATCAAATCCTAACCTGTTAAAGGAAGGCATTTGAGAAGCATTATGGATTTTTGTTTCAGTAAGAAAGATTAAGCTGGGCTTCAGCCCATTTATGATTAGGCCCAAGTTCTTTAAAAGATGCTTACCACAGCCACCTCTTATATTCCAATAAAGAATCTTATCCATAAAACACAAAGGATATAATGAAGCTCAACAGGCTTTAAAACATTTGTGTCTTGGGTACAAAGGTACCGCCACTCGCAGGAATCTTTGGTTCTTCTTTGGACATAGGGTCTTCAAGCATCGGCCCAACTTTGTCCTCCGGATAAAGATTATGATCCATCTGATCACCTGGATCATCTAGACCGGGGTGAGGAAAATGGGCCAAGGTTTTCACACCATGTCTCTCTGCTGGCCCAGTGATATCCTCTAACATGTTAACATCCATTGCTATGCCATCCCCATTGCCCATTGTGAGCATTAGGGTCTGTCCTTCATGTGATAATTCCTTCCTTTTCTCCTCCCTCAACCATTTCTCTATCCTTTTAGGACCTTTTTCCTCCTGTACCTTTTCCTGTAGTGCGCCTTGCACCATCTCGTTTGTCCTTTCACTGCTGATCGCTCCTTTCCTTCTTTCCGCATTGCTCTACTCTTTACGAGGTCGTACTATGAAACAACCATTTTCCTTAAACTCAAATGATAACCCATTTTAAAAGTTAATCATGGTAAATTAATATCTAATAAATCATTTGAATAATATATCATAACTACGAAAAGTTTTCATTTCTACCCCAACGGATAACACAAAATATGGAATCAACAGTTTGTGGATCCACAATATAACATCATCAACTATAGAGGCCTCAAGCCTTCAACCAGCCCACTTACTGGAAATAAATCTTCAAAAAAAATCATGCAACTAAACAGTTAAAATCAGAGTTCGCAAAATGAGCCCTAGAGATGGCAATATACTTCAATCAGCACACAAAAATTAAAGGAGGCTTTATAAAGATATGCTGAGATATCTAAGCCCCTGTAGTTCTCCCCAACGTACCAGCACCAGAACTATTCCCTGAAAAATTTTAAGAGTAACGGGGTAAGGCAACGGTCTCAGTAACCAAATTTCAACTTATCATGCAAACTGACGTGTGCTAAAATAGGTGACAAGCGGGATAAAATAAAATAGATTTGCACATAATATTATAATTAAATCATTTAAATCTTTTCTGTAACAAACCGGCATTTCATTAATAAAATATCCCCGTTGCGGTGCAGCCGTAGCCACCCACCAGTGCTTCCTTAACCAGATGTCATCCGTTTCGGTGCAGCCGTAGCCACCTCACGGTTTGATCATGTGGATGCAGCTGTAGCCACCCACCCGCATCTCATGTATCAGATAAAATCCGTTCGGTTTAGCCATAGCCACCTAACGATGTTGCACCTGTGGATGCAGCCGTAGCCACCCACCAGTGCTTCCTTAACCAGATGTCATCCGTTTCGGTGCAGCCGTAGCCACCTCACGGTTTGATCATGTGGATGCAGCTGTAGCCATCCACCCGCATCTCATGTATCAGATAAAATCCGTTCGGTTCAGCCATAGCCACCTAACGATGTTGCACCTGTGGATGCAGCCGTAGCCACCCACCAGTGCTTCCTTAACCAGATGTCATCCGTTTCGGTGCAGCCGTAGCCATCTAACGGTCTGTTTCGGTGCAGCCATAGCCACCTCACGGTTTGATCATATGGATGCAACTGTAACCACCCACCAGCATCTCATGTATAAGATATAATCCGTTCGGTGCAACTGTAGCCACCTAACGGTGTTACTCTCATGGATGCAGCCGTAGCCATCCATAAATTTTTTTTTATATTTATAAATATATTTCTCCAAAAATCACCAGTCCCACTAAACATTTTTCCAATAGAAAATTCATATATCATTTCATCAGAGCATAATATCAAATAAACTCAAAAGCAAGACATCAGTATCTATGATAAGTGGAAAGTGGTTACCTCTCGCTAAGCAAAGATAAAATTATCACAACAGAAATCCCCGTGTTCAAAACCAACAATTTTTCACAATTAATCTACACAATCCAACATTGTCACACTTTAGTTTAATAACTAATTTATGTGGTAAAAATAACGATTTAGGGACTTAAATCCTTCTAAATTTTCTAATGCCATCCTAGGCCACCACTAAATATATATACATATATATATTTTTAGAGCCAAAATTATATTCATTTTAGAACATAAAATAAAATACTCATAAAATAAAATACTTAATAACTTCTCAAATATCTCAATTACTAAAAGTAATTTCACACTAAAAAATTCCAAATTTAAGATTTTAAACCCTCAAATAAAATATTATATCGTAAATAAAATTATTATTTTCTCTAGTAGTCTCAAATAAAATTTTTTAAGCTATTAAAGATTTATTATTATCGCCAACACATCAAATAAAATATTTAGCTAAATTTTAATGAGTCAAATACCTTGTATATATTAGGAACCTTATACCAAAAATAAATACATAATTTTCTAAAATAGTTCATTAATCAAATAAATATTTCTACTCATGCAAAAATAAATAATAAAATGTTCTCCACTAATATATAGTCTTCTACTAATAAAAATTTAACAGAAAAATATCTAAATCCAAAAATACTCTCTAATCAACATAATATTATTATCATTAGAAAGACAAAAAATATTTATAACAACTTTCATAAAAGAAGTTTACTAAAAATAAATCATTTTATTTACCTAAATAATACCATAAGGAGAATCTTGAGACTGAAAGACTCCTCCTTAAACTCTCCCACTTACTCTCTCTCTATCTCTCTCTCTCGCTTCCTCTCACTGTCGCTCCTCTCCTCTGTGAAACGAGTGAGTGTGTGTAAGTGTTGCATGTGGGGTATTTATAATACCCCACAATAGCCACTGTTGGGGGCACAATTAATGCCCCAACCACTCACTTTTATTTTCTCCTCTGCCACACTTTTCATGTGGCAGAGTACATAATATTTTTTTTTTCTTCAATCAATCACTTCCTTCTCCCATTCTTTTTTTTTGTGAACAACAAGCAAGTGGGCCTTTGGCCCACACTCGGAACCCCCCGGTATCCGGCGCCTTTTCCTGAGTCCCTGGCCTTCTTTCAACTGGACCAGGTAACCCGGGGCAACCGACTAATCCGGAGCGAGGAATACACGTGGCGCACCCCTGTAAGGTGCTTTGCACCAAGGGTGGGTTACCTCTACCCCGAGCGTTGCTCCCAGGGATC
>JANTPZ010022338.1:0-17151 GCA_025593235.1 Vachellia pachyceras | reverse complement strand
TTTTGGGTGTTTTGAAGCTTTCAAATTTCCTGCATAGTTGGTAAATCCCTATTGAGACAGAATCACTGTTCAAAGAAAAAGGGGACAAACGAAAAAAAGAAAAATTAATTGACTTGGCCAATGAAGGTCTGATCACTTGTATACTTCATTAGTTGCGCCTGCGTTAAGATCCATGCCATATTGATTACCCCTTGCAACAATTAGTACCCAATGATTTGCTTAAATAATGTGCTCCCTCATTCTATTTTTATACATAACGCCACATATGTTTAAGACTTATTTTAGAAGTTTGGTGATTGCTAAACGTGCTTAACCAAGTAAATTGAAAAAAAAAATAGAAGGGTTGAAAATAATTTTCTTTATCTATATATTGTGAACATTAAGGCGTGCCTTGGAAATTATTAAATTTTTATGAATAAATGATAATAATTTTTAGTGTTTTTTTTTCATTAGAAACTATAATTTTAGTTTAATAATAAGTAGTTTCTAACCTAAATTCAAAGTACAAAGAAGCACTAAATGATGATGGAAAATAATAACCGGATGCATGCATGATCCTTGCTGCTTTGATTATTAATATTATTATTATATATAGATATATGTGTGTGTGTGTGGGGGGGGGGGGCAGCCATGCATGCATATGGTTTGAATTGGTCCAAAAGTAAAGGTAAGAAAACCTATTTTCCATGCATGCATATGCTTTGAATTGGTCCAAGTAAAGGTCAGAAAAACTTGGTTTCTTTATTATTCAAGCTTAGGCTGGGAAGCTCGTAACTGGAACGTCGTCGAAATGTTGAGTCAACACAAGCAGTACCATTAGTGATTAGAGACGACTTTGTATGCTCCTACATAATTGACAGCTATACGTACGTAGCTTTTCTCGTTTTGATATTTGTAGTTTTCCGGTCAGCGTACGTAAGCGTGACGATGAAAATTGATTCTATTATATGTTTCGAGGCTACTCGGATTATTTTCTCCACTATATGTTCTTCATTCATCATTGATTCGAATTTTTGTTCTTGTGTAACTATATGTGTAGCAAAGTTTGTTGAGGGGAGACTCTTAATTGAGGGGACACTAATTAAGCTTAATTAGTTTAATCAAGACACATTTTAACACCACTATATCAAAACATGGTACAAGTAAATCTTCTTCCTCTGGCTCCCTCTTGTCTTAAAATCTCTTTTTAATCTACACCATCATCTTTCAACATTAATTATTATATGCCTCTTTTTACTATTTACACCAAAGATGTATCATACAATAATTACCCTCTCACCTGAGAAGAAAAGGGAAAAGAATTACAACCAAATGTGTTCAGATGCTGGGTGGCTTAGTGAGTAGAAATCCTCAAGTAGTCACAATGCATGTTACAAATTAGTCTCGTGCACATTAAAACATTAACTAAATATTATATATAATTCTAGGCCCAAACACGAGTTTGAACAGCATGCATGCACCTGGGTTTCCACAGCACAACCAATGTCTAGGAGGCTTAACCATGTCAAGTAATGTTTTGATCATTTATTGATTATTTTTGGGGGAGAAAAAGATTGACAAGTTGTTCATGGATGAAGTCCATGTACAGAAAAAAAAAACAGTGCTACAAACCTAATAATAATGGCTATAATCAAGTAAGTTCAACAATCAAAGTAAAATTCATAAATACAGAACATAGGAACACAATGGATAATCAACACTGAAGGGACAGACGAGATAAGAGCCACTGACAGTAGCAGGAAGAAGAACCACAGTTTGACCCAAGCATATTAACAATACAGCAGATAGGAGCTAAAAATAATGTGATAGTGGTGCACAACTTTCTGGGTTTGGAGAGAGACTGATTAAGCTCAAATTCTAAATAACTATCTGATAAGCATATGGAATAAGCCCTGAATTAGAGCCCAAAGAAGCCATCTCCTAATCACTGGTTTGAATTGCTTTCTGTTAGAGCCAAATATTCCTCTATTTTAGTTACTACATGGCTTATGTCAGGCCTTTGAGCTCCAAAGGGTGCACTACAAGACATGTGATGTATTGCTTAGGAGAGCCTCATCAGACATGAAAATTAGTTCAGCGGTTTGACAATTTATTTTCCAAATTTGTCGCATTATAAACAGTTTTGGCTGGTTTACATACAATTTATCTACCATTGAAATCAGAAATTGTTACATTATAAGATGACAAATTTTCTGGTATATTAGCAGGTGATGATGTAGCCTTGTTTTGTATTGCATTAATGAAAAATGATGGTTGCTTAGGTTCAGCTAATGAGATGGTTTTAGTAGACAGATAAGAAACCACATCTAATGAATCAGGCCGATCTTTGGCTTGATCTTGCACCCGACAGACCAATTTGAATGCATCTCAGTAGTTCATCGGGATTCCACGTTCCACTCAGTAAGGGATCTGCTAGCTCTAAGGCTCTTCCTTCCATAACTTCCATGCCTAAAAAACAAGTTCAAATATATTCAGTGTACTGTTAATCATCAAACATGGAACTTAATGGTACAAGAACCGACTGATTCACTCCTGAACTCTAAAACTCTCTTAAACTCTCAACTCTACTCTCCCCAATACAATGCAATGGCCTCTTATTTATAGCAAAGGAATGGCCAACAAAGTCTTACAGAAGTATCATGATGGAGAGGGGTTCCAATGGAAAAACGAATCTGTCTTTCGGTGCTCTGCTTTAGTCAAAGAAAGCAACTCATCTGTTCACACTCCCTTCGGTGCAGCTCCTCTGTTTCAATATTGGCTGCTGCTTGCTGCTGCTTGTTTGTTTCATCCTCCTTTGCTTTCGGTGCTGCATCATTCTCCCCGGGTTGGATATGACTCGCCCTAGAGTCAACTTCGCCATTATCGTCAAGATATGAACCATCAGTTTGAGGCAACTGGCCGTTCAATTGTATTGGAAAAACTCGCCCCTTAGATGGATCCAAACCAAGTCTCCCACATTAAAGATCCGTTGTTTCCGGCGCTTGTCTCATGGCGTCTTGCTTGTGGAATTTTGCTTTTGAATTCTCTCTCGAGCTTGCCCGAGCAACTTCTGTTCAACCCTCTCATATGTCTCAGCATTTTCCTGTTGCTTATCAAGTGAAAGTGTGAAATATGAAGAATTAATGGGTTGAGCATTAGGCGTAGCTTCAAACGGAGGCTTCCCAGTTGTTTGGTTGAAATTCTTCATCTGTGTTTCAGCTTTCATCACTTTGTGTTCCTCCTTGACTGTGGCTGTGTGCAGGCTTTGCCTAATCATCAAAGCCTCTCCTTGATCTGCCAGTGTAACCTCCTCATCATAAACCAGCTTGGTTTCAAAAAATGTGGTCTCTTCTTCATCTTTATTAGGCTCTTCATACGCTTATCCTTCCCTAATGGTGACAACTCTCCGGTTAGGACAATCTGCTACAATATGACCGAGTCCCTAACATTTGAAGCATTTGACTATCTTAGAGCTAGACTCCTTGTTCATGTATAGCTGGCACATAGTGCTCGGATGTGGCTTGCCTTGGCGGTTGGTCTGCTGGAATTCTGCCTTACGATGCTCAGTATAATCCCTAGAGGAAGAAGGAAAGGAGACCTCTTAGGGACCTGCTTCTCAAATTCTCTTGTGTATTCATTGACGGACAATGCAGCTCAATGAAATTGCCTTGATGATAATGTTTTGGTATGAACTTCCTGGTGAGCTGGCGCTTCATTTTCTCCCAGGTCACAATCTTGGACTTTCCCTCACATGCTCGCTTTCGCTTAAGGTTTTCCCACCATATCGAGGCATGCTTCTTGAGTTTGAGGGCAACAATCTTGACTTTCTGCTTGTCCGGAATTTCTTTGTACCCAAATATCCATTCAACAGTGTAAAGCCAATCCACAAATTCATCTGGTTGAAGCTGTCCTTCAAATTCGGGGATATCCACTTTTATTTCATCATTGCAGAATCTATGTCCCTGTGTTTGGTGGCTCTCAGTTGATGATGAACTAACGCTACCTGCCTCATATTCAGGGGTTTTCTGTGTTCATCAAGTAAAGCTTGTTGCAGCTCTACAATAGCTTCCAACAGCTGTAGTCGTCGTCTCAATTCATCTATCTCCACTTCGTGCGCTGATCTGGGTCTTGGAGGCATTCTGAGGCCTAGACTGCAAGTTTAGGGGGCAAAATTGGAAAGTTCAGGGTCAAAGTGAAATTTCTGGAAGTTTCAGGGGCAATTTTGCAATTTCTGGAAGGTTCCGGGGCAAAATTGCAATTTTTGGAAGTTTCAGGGAAAATTTTCAATTTCAGTAAAGTTCTGGGGCAAAATTGGAATTTCGGGAAGGTATTCTGGGCCAAAACTGCAATTTCTGGAATTTTCTGTGCCAAAACTGCAATTTTGGAATTTTCTGGGCTGAACTGCAATTTTTGGAAGTTTCTGGGTCGAAACTGTAATTTCCAGAAGTTTCTGGGCCAAAACTGCAATTTTCGCAAAATTCTAGGCCAAACTATAGATTTTGGAAAATTCTGGGGGTAAAACTGTAATTTTTGCAAAATTCTAGTGCCAAAACTGTAATTTTCGCAAATTTCTGGGCCAAACTGTAATTTTGAAAAATTATGGGCCAAAACCATAATTTTGCAAAATTCTAGGGCAAAACTGTACTTTTTACGGAATTCAGGAGCCAAACTGTAATTTTTGAAAAATTCTGGGGCAAAAACTGTATTTACCGAAAGTTTTGCTTACTGGATAGGTGACGTGGCAGCGTCTGAGTGGGTGATGTGGTGATGAGTGACGTGGCAGTGACGTGATGACTGGGCTGGGTGACGTGGAGTAAATGGACATATGACATCGTCTGAGTGGCTGACATGGTGCTAACTTGGCATGTGAGCTGATGTGGCAGCGACGTGATGACTGGCTGGGTGACGTGGCATTGGATGACATGTGGCAGCATCTGAGTGAGTGACGTGTCGATGACTGGACAGATCTGTTGACGTGTGTGAAGACGTGGCAACTGACGTGGTCGTCTTCAACCTCCAGCAGGAGCGCGGCGTGTGGAACCACGGCGACGGCGCGTGGATCTCCAGTGGCGGCTCGTGGTGGCGCGTGTAAGCTCCTCCGGTCAACGGAAAACTTTATTCCAAGGTTTTTCAGCCTCCTAAGCACAATGGCAACATCTGTTTGGCTGAAAAAGGTCTGAAAGTGTAAGTTTCGGGACTGGCAGTGACCCTCTTGGTTTGCTCCTCTGCAACTCTTCTTGTACGTTTTTCAGGTGGCTCCCTCTCTCTGGAACCAGGCTCTGATACCAAAATAGTACAGGAACCAATTGAGTTCGCTCCTAAACTCTAAAACTCTCTTAAACTCTCAACTCTACTCTCCCCAATACAATGCGATGGCCTCTTATTTATAGCAAAGGAATGGCCAACAAAGTCTTACAGAAGTATCATGATGGGGAGGGGTTCCAATGGAAAAACGAATCTGTCTTTCGGTGCTCTGCTTTAGTCAAAGAAAGCAACTCATCTGTTCACACTCCCTTCGGTGCAGCTCCTCTGTTTCAATATTGGCTGCTGCTTGCTGCTGCTTGTCTGTTTCATCCTCCTTTGCTTTCGGTGCTGCATCACTTAATTAGATGTATGGATGCATATTGGATGAAAGAATGTATTGTATATACTTACATATCCTATGAGGTTGAGTGACTTCAAAATTATGAAAACTAACATTCTTCCTACCACTGACAATATCTAGCAGCAATACTCAAACTAAAAATATCAATTTTTACTAAGATAATCCCATTCAGAGCGTATCCTGGAGACATGTAGCTAAATAATAATTGATAAAGAAGAAACAATAATTAGCCTTTCAATCAGTTAAGCACCACCCAAAAAATTCAATCCTTATCAGAAGTTTTGACTTACTATGTTCCAACCACTTGATTTGTATTTTCTTGCTCAAATTCTTTCAATCCAAGTATTCTTGCCATACCAAACTCAAATATTTTTGGACACATCATTATCAAGTATTGCTTGGTTTCAAATCTCAATGAATCACTTTTAATATCGAATATTTGTGTAGATAAACAAGTCCTTAAGCAATACCTTGAACAATATTAAGCCATGTTTTCCAACCCAAAAAGATCTTATTATTGTGATCTATACCATTGCAATTCAAAGGACATGTTATGACATATCCATTTTGATAGTAAAATGGTACCACAGTTGATAGAGTACAAGATATCATGGAATCATGGATGTAGATAATGGATCAGTTTGTTAGCATATTTTTAGAAGTTATTAATTTATTTTAAGTTACGAATAATAAAGAGATATTATTTATAAATATCTCAGTTAGTATTTTTATTGTTAATTATTATTAGGATCTAGTAAGAATTTTAGTATACCTTAAATTCAAATATTTGAATAAAGACATTAGGATTATTTTATATTAATTATTATAATCTCTTGTTATAAATAGGCTAACATTTCTATAGCTAGTCATAAAGAAATAATATATCAGTTTTATTCTTTGTACCTTTGAGAGATTCTCCTAAAGTATTTGATTAGTGAGGATGGGTAGAGCAAGATGCTTTCTCTCTTTTCCTTATTAGAGTTGACTTCATTGGTTATATGAATTTAAGATTCTTACTCATAGTCTAATGGAGACTTTTCTTCCATCCTTTATTAATTTATAGAATTAAATTCTGACTTCATACTTTAGTAAGAACTTATCACCCCTTTCTTGCTTTCTACAAATTTAGATCCCAAAAACAATTTAGATGAATAATAATTTTGCACATCTAAACGGTAGAAGTCCGAACTCTTATTGGGCAAATATTCATATGTCAGCATATTTTCTTCCCCTTCAATACAGAGCCCATAAAGTCTTACCAACTTGGTGTGCTGCAGTTTGGCAATCAATTTAACTTCATTCTTGAATTCAGTTAGGCCTTGTTTTGAACACTTAGAGAGTCTTTTGATTGCTATCTCTCGACATCCAATAATCTTCCCTGAAAATTAAAACGCAGTTGTCAAATACTCATCTTCTTCTCAAAAATGTAAGGGATTGAAATATATAGCTATTACCTTGTACACAAGCCAAAGCCACCTTCACCTAACTTATTTGTTGACGAAAGGCTATCTGATGCTAATGCAATGCTTTTGAAATTGAATATATGAATTTCATGGCCTGTTTTATAGCTTTTACTGAATTTCACCTTTGCCGCTTACACTGAATTACCCGCAATATCTCCAATTTCATGTAATACCTTCTTCTGTTTCAATCACCCTACTTATTACCAAACATAACAATATAAGTAAGAAATCAGAAGAGTATGATACAAAACAAACCAATCTGATTTAGAGTACCCACTGATCAGGATAGATAAATAAGTTTTGATAATGATACGTTGTATCATAAGCTTTTAAGTGTTTTTACACTACTTAAGCAAAGAATAGAAGAATAGACCGAGATTGATATTCTAATCAATAACAAAATACAAAATTATAGAAAGTTTCTTAAGAAATTTTGGCTATAGAGATCTATATTAATGTACTCTACTGATGAATAAATCAGATTGTGTGAGCTTAGTACACACTTTAACTCTAAACTGTGGGCTCTGGCAGATATGACTACTTGGTGATGTTCAAAAAATGAGAATGATTTCATACGTACCTTTTAATTTCTTGGTTTTGAAGATCCAAACTCCTAAAGAAACCAGGAAGATTACGGCCATCGCAGAACAGAAGCCACAGGTGGAATAAGACTCTTTTGCTTTTCGCATGAATCTACCAGACAAAGGCTGGGATTACCTGACAGACTAGGGGACCAGTAAGATATGTTATTGTTAATTTTAATTCACACAAGAGAAGTCACCATTCAAATAGCAATATTATATGACAATAAAAAACCTCAATTGCAAAGTTGCATATGGCTTTTCCTTATGAGACTTGGGAATGGAGCCGGTGAGCTTGTTGCCACTCAAATTACTACAAAAGCATTATGAAATATATTCACTTAGCGGGTGAACCTGAAGTTACAAATTAGGTGTATGTGGCCATCTATCTAGTGCTGAATCCTAAACAAAATGTAACTTACAGAATTTTCAACTTCGACAGTTCAACTAGAAATTCTGGTATCTAACCTGATAAGTCATTGAATGATAAATCTCTGAAACAAAGTAGTGTGTTACCTGTTAATGAAACATTACTGTTAAAAGAATTTGTCATTATGAAATCACTACACACACACACACAGGGACGCTAACTATGCAAGTTGCGAAAACGAATTAGATTTGGCCTGTTAATTTGGTCACGCTTAGGTTCCTGCTTCAGTGAAATCATGCTTTCAATATTTAGTCATAAAGTTTGACATTTATTAAAGGCAATTGTTATGAAGTGTTGGGTGTTTATAGCTTACTAGTCAACATTTTGGGTTGACAAAAAAAAATGAACTATATATGATTTTTACGTTTGAGTATCAAACATTAAGAACATAAAATAGCATGATTACAGTGCTGTTAAGGATATACTTCATCCTTGTAATTGATGAATCTCAATATTTCCATGTATTGACACCCAAACTCAGCCTCTTGACACCCATTTTTGACTTAATTGGGCTTAATCATGTGATTAATGTGCATAAAGGGTGCCATAGTCATTCTGGGTATTTTGGATGTAACTTAGAGAATTTTGGTAGTTCTAGGACTCCTAGTTAACATTATTAGATATTAATAGCCACAAGAAAGACGTACATTGGGGTGATCCTCGAATTGCTGCAGCTTAGTCCATCCCAGGCAAGATTTGGAACACATGGGTCTCCTTCCCAATCTAAATTGGAGATCCTGTATGCGTCTTTAATGTCCATGATAGCATCCACTGTAATTATGAATGACAAGTAAGATCTTAAAACACAAAACCAAACATGAAAGTGTGTGTGTGTGTTATTCATGAAATAATGTTGGAAATAGGACTAAGCAAATGTGTACCATCTCTTTGGTCTGTAGGGGAAGGTAGAGGTGATATGAACTTGTAAACCTCAAAAGCATTAAGGATTGGAGGAGCATCGGATTCTGATGTTGCTGCGATGTTAAAAGGAACATAACCTTGATCTTTAATTTGAGGAGCAATGGTTAGAGGCTTCAAGTATTCAAGAACTATAGGTTGGGAGAAAACGTATTCATCACCAACGGTAATGATAATATTGAGTATTCTTTGGTGCCCAGGAAGAAGTTGCCGAACTTCACAGAAGTGAAAATAGACAAAACGTTTGAAAGATCTGTCGAGGTCTTTCCATATAGAGTCATAACCATAGTTTAATGCATAAAACAGATTCAACGGTTGGCCTGCAGATTTCAGCACTTCTACAGATTCAACGGTAAATAATTGTTGAGAATCGGACCAAAATGCACAGTTCAAAAGCATCGGCCACACAAACACGGTAGCTCACTCGCGGAAACCGTCAAGCAAGAGGGGAATGAAGAAGAGTTCAAAAAAAAAAAAAATCGGGGAGGGGAGAGGAAGATAGTCACAAATTGGTCTCTGTGGTAATTGATTATCTGTGTGGTTGAAGTTCCGTGAAGTATAAATGCTTTGCACTTTCATGGTGGTTTTCGTTACACTCCTGAAGACCCAGATTTGGGACACCGCTCACTTTCTCCCTTTCCCACAACAAGTAATCAATCAAATTTCGCTCTCCGATTAACGCTTCCTCATTTTCGCTTCGGTCTCAACTTTAGCCTCTCGTCCGTCGAAGCCGTTCGTGTTCTCAATCCATCTTCCTTCTTTCTGTCGAAGCAGCACTTCATGAGGGCGAGGGAGTAGTGGGGGCCAATGAAGCAAGCGGCAATGTTAACGAGGACGAACATGTTGGGGCGGCGGGGGTGGAGGAGTGGCGGACATCTTCTCCCGGCGGAGGAATGAAGGGGAAGACGAGGATGAGCATTTTTCGGGGGAGGGTGCGTCGGACCTTTTCCTTTTTTTTTAAATAAAATTTCAGGAAAAAGGAGTTTGGCTCACACACGATCCAAGGGCAGAACACGTAACTCTTAATCTACTAGGACATGTCCCTATGGGTACTGGAGCATGACAAGCACGCCGATTCTTCCTGGCCACACAGGTAGGTCAATCCAATTTCACTAACATGTGGAGATGGGGTTTTGGCTCACCCAAAATCCAAAGACAGGTGACAAGCCCTGTCGTAGGGGCAATCAAATAAAAGCTAGGCTAAATGCAATATAGTAACACTAACCTAGGTCGATTTCTACGTGTAGCCTATATTTAATTCCTAAGTAATTTAATGCAAATAACAAATTAACTAAGAATTATCAAATTGATTTTTCTAATTAATTAAAGTAAATGAATGATGGATGATGTCCTAGGTGATTGAATCCGCTAATCTTCCTTGTCCAATTTAATATCAGATTCTTCTTTTAACTAAGCACAAGGACTAGTAAGAACCCTTACTAATCAATATTTCTAACTTTTTAATTTAATCTAAACCTACACTCAATTAATCAATTAGAAATATCTTAAGACTTAGCTCGTGTTAGATTTATAAAAAAACCCTCTTTACCTTCAATTAATTCCTAAAAACCTAGCAAACCAATTGATTTCAAGAGAATAAAAGAAAGCAACTGAATAACAAAAGTAGTGCTTAGTTTAATCACAATCCAAATACAAATCTAACACAAGTATCACAATTCAGATTACATCAACCGAGTATAATCATCTTTCATATACATAAATCATAAACTCTAACCATCTAGACTTAAAATCTAAATATATAGAGATTAGAAAGTGAAATTAAAATAAAAAAACTTCTCTAATTATTGAAGAACTCTGGTTAAGTTCATCATCACCGTCAGACGGATACACTTTTAACAGCTCATGGTTAGATAATTAAATGAGTGCGGCTGGAGCTCCAAGCAGTGAATTGTGCGGCGTTGTGTGTGAGAGCTCGTGGTGTATGGAATGTAGGATGGAATGGATTAATTGTGCATCAGGAGGCGGCTTGCTTACCCCAGAGTGAATGAATGAATGTATTGCAGCTTGTCGTGGATATATATAGAGAAGTATTGGATCGGGAGGTATTTTTTTTTTTTTTTTGGTGACAGGATCGGGAGGTATTTTGTACCACGAATAAAATGGATCCAAGATTAATAGTCGGCAGCTTCTCTTTTTTATGTGTGTGGATCAATGAGGGAATTAATGGTTGAAATAATTCATTGTGTGCGGCGCTTTCTTGAATCTCCTCAGATCATGCCTAATAAATCATAACAATAATAATAACAATAATAATATCACAAAATTCCTAAAAACTGTTAAATTATTATTATTATCATCATCTAAGATTTAGTAAATCCTTAAGATAATGCATCATTTGATAGATTTTTTATTTTAAATTTAGAATAATAGACTTACTGATTTGAACTTAGAATCTTTTAAAATTATATTGATAACTCTCCAAATATATTTAATTTGAATTTATCTTTTGATTCCAATTTCTTTCAAAAATATCCTTAATTGGCTTTAATTTCATATAATAATCATTAATCATAATTAATGCAATTAAGATTAATACAAACCAATAATAGTACTAAAATCTCCTAAAATGCCACAAATTCACTTAATAAAATATAATTATTTCAATTCCCCACACTTATCCTTTTGCTCTCCTGGGCAAAATTATGTTGAGTCAAGAGCCAAAAATAAAAATGAATAAGCAAATGCAAGCATCAAGAACCACACTTAGTAACTATAACTTATTACTTATCTCCAATCCATGCTCATACCACATGCTAAAAGAACCAAGCAATGATGCAAAGATTAATAAAAGCAAATGCAATTAAGAAACCCTCACAAAGTTAAGTGTTTACACTCAATTCTCTCAATAGGGTATTTTTCACTCAACCATCCATCCAACCAAACTCTACCATATGCTTGTAATGGTTCTAGGCTTTCCACCGCTAATAGTAATGACACAAATAGATTAATAGGTCTTTTATTAAGTTGTAATATTGGAAAGGCCAATAAATGATATGGTGGGTAAACAAATGGATGGTAGAAGCAAATGAAGTATCATGAATAGCATATGACCCAAGTACATGCATAAGTGATAAGACAAAAACACGATAGCATCTCTAAACACTTGCACACATTACAAAGTAATGGAATGCCATGCATATGGATCATTTCATTTTTTTTCTCAATCATCAAAATCTTTTTTTTCTTTTCTCACTCATCAATTTTTTTCCTTCATTCGCCTTCATTCTTTTCTCCTTTTCGTTTCTTTTTTTTCTCTATCTTTTTTTTTTTGTATAGCACTGCATGAAGAAATTTGAAAATGTATGTAAATGTCCAATGATGCAATCAAGTCTTATCTTGAGAAGTAATGCAATATACTTAAGCATAAAATGTGGTGAGGCAGTGATTTGTGAAATGAAAATGATGGGTTCAAAGGGGTTAAACAATGGAAAATCATGTTAGGGTTGGCTTTTGGCTTATCTGGCTAATGAAATGAATGCCTAAATCATATTTATCATGCCAATACAAGTGCAATCTCAAGTAAGAATCAAGACAAGTTCTAAAGAGTAATGGAGTAGATGGATATATCACACATATGGAACGAACAAATAGGCCCAAAATCCTTCCATCATGGCTCTTTTTTTTTGTTTCCTAATTGCATTTATCAATCTTAATCAAAGCATCAATCTTCGAACTTAATGCATATGACATTTACATTTCTTTTCAACAAGTTCTAAGTCACAATTAACCAAATTGTAATTGAGATAAATTTACAGGAGGGAATATACGAGATAAATAGCTAATTTAGATATATATATTAAGAAAACCAATTAAGTTAATTATTTGTAATAAATATATGTTAGCTTTCCTAAAATGCACTCTTTCATCGTATTTATTTCTTTATATAAATCAATAGGATACTTTATAAAAACAGTATAAATTTTAGAAGGCAAAATTACTTGAGATGTGATATTGAAAACCAAATTTGACTTTCAACAAAATCTTATATTGGGTTCGGGAATCCGTTGTGAGAAAGGAGTTTACGGGATTCTGAAAAGAATTTATGAATTTCAAAATAAATTTTATAGATTTTTAGATGGTTTTTATGAATTTTAATAATGCAGCATAACTTTGGAAATGAACGAAGAATGCGCTATAACTTGGAAAGAAAGTCCTAGTTCGGAGTCAACAAATGGTGTTCGTACAGAAATAGAGAGATTGCAAGAAAAAGAAGGAAAAGGTAAGCTAAGAGTCACCTGCGGTGTACTACAGAACTGTTTGACGCAACATCAAATCTTCCTCGAGTGATTAAAAGTGATTGAGAAGGTAAGTTATTTTAAAGGAAATGATAAGAAAATTATCAAAGTAATTTATTGAATTAACTGGTTTGATCTCCCCAAATTAGTAAACTGCATGCTCCTTGTACTGGGTCCTCAAAATAGCGATTTGAAAAGAAAGGGGGGGAGTAGCAGGAGTCACCTGCTGTAATCAGCGAAACTGGTTGACGCAACATCAAATCTTCCTTAACTAATTAAAAGTGACTGATCGAGAAGGTGACGATGGAGTTTGGTTGATAGACTTGGTGAGAGGTCAAAGATCCGAAGCAGAAATGACAGGTACTCCGACAACAGCTCTCACAAGGCAAGCATGAACTGTCTGTTGTGGGAGCATGAACAATCTCAGAAATGTGATAATTATAATCAAATCCCAAGGCAATAGTGTCCCAGCGGCTGAGGCCAAGGATCAAGTCAAGGTTGGAGTTTGATTTTTGCCATCATAATTTCCACAAGCGAAGAAAGCTCTGATAAGTATGGTGCCTGGCTTGTTCTGGTTTGAGAGTATAACAGTTCCTCTTTCCTTCCGGCCGGGAAGCTTCTCAGGGTGCTTCGAAGTCCACCAAAATAACGATGCCCAAGGTTGACGCTTGGGAGAGCCATGGAATTTATCCCAGTTTTCTATGTAGTTTGTATCTGTCCCATACCATATTCCCGTCTACTCAAATCTAAGCATTTATGTGCTGCTCCACAATCGATGCTTATGAATCTTGTAATGTTTAGTTATCATCATATATGGTTCAGTCATTTAGATGAACAAAATAAGTCATATTTTAATGATTATATAAAGAAGATTAATTAATTAGCTGATAATTTACCAGGATTCTTGTCGATAGGGATGAGCTTCCTTCCATCTCCCACTGTGCTCCCAACATGAAAGACACGCTTGATGATCAAAACGAGACACACGCCTAAAAACAGATTCAACTTTGGTACCCTTTCCATTTTGATCTAATCTGCAAATGTATATAGAGAGAGTGTGTGTTAGCTCTAACTCATCATCAGTTATATATTACTCATCATGATCGACAAATAGAAGATAAAAAAAAACAAATCAAGCAAAATACGTATAAAAGGAACAATATAGAGATGATGAGCTCACCGGGAAGCTTCAAAATTCAGATAAGATGAGCAGTACATAATTAAGCGGCTTGAATAGTATTAGACTGTCAATGAATGTGTTTAGTGAGGGTGGGTGTGTATAAGTATTCTGTTTGAAGTCTTCCGTAATGGAACAGGCAACCAGGTAAATATAAGGACCTCATATTTTCCTTTTCAATCACCGAAGAAAATCAAATTTTATATAGTAATTTTTCCATTCCTTTAATTCTAACATATCAATTGTCAAATGATGATTTTGTGTACCAAACATGCAATCATTTTTATTTTTTAAAAAAATTAAAGCTTAACATATATCATTATTTAAAATATTTTGTTACTAAGTACATTTTCAAAAGAAACACTTAATAAAATTACGGGCAAACTAAAATATTATCAAACTTTTATCTTGACTTTATTGCTTTGTTGAAGCTCAATTAGGCTTGCCCTTTTATTCCCAAAAACAAAAGAAAAGAAACAGAAAACCTACCACAACCAGTGCTATTAGAGACGACTTTGTGGGCTTTCATAATTAACTAACTAATGAACGTAGATTTCCTCTTTAATTTTGATAGCTGTAGTTTTCTGCAATTACTTTCCAACTCGTTATATGATAATGAACAAATAACATATAGTATGGACTAAATAATTCTTCTAGGGATGAATATATTGTGGACTGCGTGCAGAGAGTATTTAGAAAAGTTTAATTTTTCATCTCTTTGACACTTAGAAGCTAATATTTATTGACATGAACGACCTCTAATAAAATAATAAGAAAAGTATTGCTCCTGCAAGCACTTATTTTCAAAACCTGATAATTTCATCTAATTTGAATAACGCAAAAAATCAATAGTGAAGGAAAATTATAAAATAAAGCTATGCTAAAACGAAAAATTAATATAAATTGGTGATTTTTTTAACTTTAAAGATAAAAATGGAACCTAAAATATTTATCCTCCTTCTATTTCTTAACATTTAATTTAACTCTTCCCATAAATGTTCTTAGCAAGGATTCGAAAAGTGTCTCATGATAACTGTCAAAACGAGTACAAGTTACAATTAGTCAAATCAAGAAAACCCAAATGTTAGTTGAAAGTTGAGAATAATAAACGTTGTGAAAATTAGAATGGTGTAAATCGGGCTTGTTCTTATTAAAACACTAAACTAGATTTAATACTCATGGACGGATCCAAATACGATTTATCCTCCCAACACAAATATCTCCTCTCAAGATTGAAGTGGAGAGCCAAAATGAATAATGAATGATGAATTTGAAATTTTACGCAAAACGAAGGATAGTATATACAAAAGCCAGCTGCTAGATATTCTGGAGGCTCCATCTCATTCCCCTTCTGTCTGATGAATTTGAACTTTCCTTGGATTTTTTAATATCTCACCAATAGAGCATCTAAGGGGTAAAGTCTGATGGGAGCCCTATCATATTTCATAATTTTTGAAATTAAAATTTTAAAAAACGTGTTAAGATCCATTTAAGATGCTGTTCAAATCAAAATCGATGCTATCATTGCTATGACCTATAGAAGTAATTTTTAATAATAATAAATATTAAACCGCTACAAACATAAATTCTCTTTATAAACAACTTCCAACTTTTTTTTTACACAAATGAAGGAAAATATTAACAATCATACCTTAAAATTCAATAATTTTTTAACTTTATCTTTGTTTAATATGCACATAATAAATGAGAGCAAAATCAACACATAATAAATTGATGTTGAAATTGTATATTTACGTAAATAATTTAATTAGTTAATTTATAAATAACATCATATAAAACCTTATATCCCGTAATCAGGACCATGGGAGTAGCTAATTGAATTTCTGCCAACTACTTATCTCGGTTTCCACAATTGATTTCTAGGGGGCTTAATTAACACTACTACAGAGTATAGTTTTGGCATCTGAAATTCGCGTCAGTTTTTAAAAATAAGGAGTAAAAAATGAAGACGGTAAACTTTTGGCTCTATATGTGAAATAGGACGCCGAAAGTCAAAGTTGAACTTATGGCGCCCTATTTACCATATAGGTCGTCAAAAGTTAAACTATTGGCGCCCTTTTCACCATGTAAGGCGCCTAAAAACCTTCCTGACATGACAAAACATGCATTGGGCAGACCACCGCCACTTTCTCATGTATTTCAGAGTAGACCGAGTGACCACCTCCCCTTCTCCTTTATTGGCTTCTCTATTCTCCCCTTCTCCCTTCTCTCATGCACGGAACCAAAGCGTCGTTGTGCCCAACTTCGTCCAAGCGACGTCGTCGTCGTCCAAGCATCTTCTCGGTCTCTCCATCGCCGTCAGCTCCAGCGCACCGTCAGTGACCCCACAATTCACGCAACGCCATCATTACTCAACGCCGTCAGCTCGAGCCTTCAAGGTCTCTGTCACCGTCATTACTCAACTGATTCGCACTCTTTTCTCTGTCAAGTCTCTCCGTTAGCTCCAGCCATCTCTCCATCACCGTCTTCTCGTCAGCTCAAGCCATGTCACATCCCAAAATTTAGAGGTGACCGGCACGGAACATGAGAGGTCTCACATCCCTTAAGCCTTCCATTTAAAAAAATATCACAATTTACCATTTTTCTCTCAAGATTATGCCATAAAAACATATTTTGCATTGTCAACATATAATGAAAACACAGGAACCTTACCTATAGATTATGTGGAGCGTCTAAACTTTATAAATATAGCATACACATGAATTTTTATATACGCCAAAC
>JANTPZ010022337.1:0-21830 GCA_025593235.1 Vachellia pachyceras | reverse complement strand
GGTGTTGTCAATACAGCGCATGGTGTTGTCAATGAAGCGCATGGTGTTGTCACGTGACAACCCTTGACAACACCATGAGCTAAATTGACAACACCTCTAGGACCATTTGATAAATATTTTAAAACTTGGGACCATTTGATAAATAAGTCCCTTATGTGGAACTCAACAGTAAATTTCCCTTATATAAATATATATATTATTATTTTAAATAAATAATTAGCATGCTCAGAGCAACAGTTCACTGATAAGGATGGACCGAGCCACCGACTCCTAATTCCTAATTTACCAAAAATTCAGTGTTAATTTGTCTCTATGATGCTTTAGGTTACTTTAATTTGTTACCTCATGCTCCCTCCTCCTTTTCATAAGGTCTTCTTAAAGTGATTTAAAATGTTATTTCTATAAGAGTCATTTAATCTAAAATATAAATCCATTTGTAGGATATGTAATACTCACTTTCTAATTTTGTTCTTGCAATTAATACTTATTTCCCATTTTATCCTAATTTAATGCATTAAATTAGGATAAAAGTGGAATGATATTTTTATTCATAACATATTAAATAAGTTAATTATCACTTTTTGATTCATGTGAATTAGTTAAAGTGATTATATTGTGGATTGGGTTGGCAATAAAAGATTATATTATGGATTGAAGGAAGTACACGGTTTATTAAAGCAATTAAAATGGCTAAAAGATAAATATGTAATAAATTAACCTTTTTTTTAGAGTGTGTCCATATTTATATGGGGCAAGTAGGATATGAATTGGTAATGAGTAAAAGGATAAAAGAAAATGATAGAAAAAGATTAAAAAAATATAATTAGTTAGGGTAAAATGGGTAAAGATGTACTAAATGTTGGCACATCCCCAATTAAGATTTTAAACCAAAGTAACAAATTATGATGTTTAGAAAGGGATGATAGGGAGCAATATTTTGTCATAAAAAAATAGGGAGCAATATTTACTTATTAATATAGTAGTTAACTTTTTTTTAAATTAAGAAAGTTAAATATATTACTAAAGTATTTATTTATATGTATTATTGCATTGTGCATCAACTTATATGTTTTTATATCATATATCAACTTATACGTTTTTATGTGATAATATCAACTTATAAATTATGTAAATTAATTTTAAAAAACAATAAATATAAGTACTTTAAATAATATATTTAGTTTCTTTATTCTTTAAAAAACAATTAAATTTTATAAATTTAAAAAAATAATAAATATAAATATTTTAGGGAAATTTACTGTTGAGTCCCACATAAGGGACTTATTTATTAAATGGTCCCAAATTTTAAAATATTTATCAAATGGTCCCAGAGGTGTTGTCAAAGGTTTTAAAATATATATATACAAGATTAATGAATAGATCTGTCGTTTTCTCTAAAAAAAAAGTTCACTCTTGTTATATTTATCTGTCGCTTTGCAATATTCCAATTCGTACCAATGTTGTTTTTAACCATTGAATTTGAATAATGACAATAACATTAAAAATGATTGAATTTTTAGAATTTTTGGAAGGTTCCCATCAGATTATGGAAACATGTTAAAACGACAACATATCACATACATATTCCACATTTTTTTCTTTTTGTCCCCTAAAGCTACATGTAATGGGTACCTAAGTTATGGTGGAAATAAAGAAAACTCTCCCTATGTCAGTATTTGATAAATAAGGTTAAGAGCTTGTTTGAGAACATCTTCTAGAATCTATGTTTAGTTTCAAAACCTAGGTTTTACCTCAAAACCGAGGTTTTGTCCAAATGAAAATTTTTTTTCCCAAAATCCGTTTTGGTTACAAAACCTCAGTTTGAAACCTAGGTTTTCTCTTTCCTACTTTTTCCTCTTTCATCTTTCATCTTTCCTACTTTTTCTCTCTTTCTCTTTCTTACTTTTCTCTTTCCTACATACTTTTTTGCCTCGGAATCCGTAAAAGCTAATAACTTTCCAAACATAAATCACTTTTCAAAACCTAGGTTTTGCCTCGGAATCTGTAAAAGTTATTTTCCAAAATCTATTCTCTAAAACCTAGATTTTGCCTCGGAATCTGTAAAAGCTACTTTTAACCAAAAATCCAAACAAGCTCCAAGTGTGTTAGGGTTTCAGCTACGTAAATTTATAAGAGAAATCATGTTGAGGTTTCTTTGTCTATTGAAACCTAACAATACTAATTAAAATAAGATACTATACCATTTTATAATTTTTTTTAAGAAAAATCTTTTTTATTTAAAGGGGTAGACACTAACAGTAAAGAAAAAATCTTAACACACAAAGTTAAATTAAAAAGTACAGCCAAGATAACATGCATAAATATAGTAACCAACCAAAAAAAAAAAGGCTAACACAAGTAAAACCAAAGCTACTTAGCCTTTATGCTTTTACGTATACATAGTACCCAAAAATAAAGCTCACATCATGTGGATGCTAATCATTCTGTTCCTTTGGCCCCAATCCACCCATTCACTCTTCTTCTTCTTCTTTGTAATTGAGAGAGAGAGAGAGTTACACCCTAAAAAACAGAGAGAGAAACGAAGGAAGTGAAGAAAAAAACAAGAAGCATCCTAGAAAAAGGTTGGTTGTAATAAAAGAAGTTTTTGACTATTTATAGAGAAAACAACCAACAAGCGTTGGGGTGCAATGGTAAGGTAACTGTCACTTCCCCAGGTGGACGTAAGTTTGAATATGGAGCTGCACTAGTTGGGGGTGAATTACCCGCTCTTGGTGTAAAGCACTTTATAGAGACGTGCCAATAATCATATCCTCGCTTTGGATTAATCGGTTGCCCCGGATTACTTGGTCCGTTGAAGAAAGTTAGGGACTCAGGAAAAGGTGTCGGATATCGGAGGGAATTGTGGAGGGCCATAAGCCTATCTTGATCACAGAAAAAAATAAATGCAGAAAACAATTTTAAAAAACTATCGAATTGAGGCGGATAATAATCAAATATAACTAAGAACTATATATTCTCAAGAGTTCTCAGTTAATGTTGTTACCGAACGTAAAAACCATATCACATTTTAATTAATTTTTAATAAAAGGAAAGAAAAAGAAAAGGCCCAAAACGACATGCCGTCAAAAGGGTGAGGATTGTGTTCAATGGTCACAGAGCTCACAAGAAGCCACCGCTTCACAACTCAAATCCACTCTACGCCAAAAGACACATCAAATTCAATCCTCCTCCTCCTCAATCCTCCATGGAAGAAAAAGAGAAGGACAAGAGCAAAAGCAAGAACAAGAAGCAGAAGCACCAACACCCCAACGACCAATCCTCTAAACCCTCCGATTTCTCCTTCAAGCCCAGCTCCGACGTCAAGGGCCTCCGATTCGGCGCCCAATTCATCGTCAAATCCTTCACCGTCCGGCTAGCCAGACCCCTCGAACTCCTCAAACTCCTCTCCTACCCGCCGGCCCCGAAAGACCGCCACCACAACAAGCTCCTCCCGTTCCCTTCAACCACTGCCTACTTGCCCACCAACTTCACCATCCTCGCTCACCAAGCTTGGCACACCCTCACTCTCGGCCTCGGCACCAACAAATCCAAAGTGCTTCTCTTCGTTTTCGATTCTGAAACCATGAAGTCCGCCGTCGATCGGACCTGGCCCTCCGAGATCCCTCTCGGCGATGTTAACAAGAAACTCATACGAGGCCTTTCCGGCTGCGAGATGGCCAGGTTTAAGTTCAGAAAAGGCTGTATTACCTTCTATGTTTACGCCGTCCGCCGCATCGGAAGCTTCGGCTTCTCCTCGTCCGAAGATCTCAGAACGATTCTCCAATCCGTTGTTGCTCTCAAGGATTTCTTGGATCATACCACCATGCTCGCCATGCCCCACCAGAGAACCATTCGTTATCAAGACGCCGTAGCCATGGCCCACTAGCTTCCGCCATCTTCGCCTGTCTCCTCCTCCTCAGTCCTCACTATATACTACTGTTAGTACTTTCTTGATTAGCTTTAATTTTCAGCAGAATGATATTTTGGTCCCATCAAATAGGTAATTTTTTTCAATTGAGTCCCATGTGAATCATTTTGCACCACCCCTTCAAATCAATCCTTTTAATTATTAATTATTTGCAATACTATATACCCTTTCTTTTTCTTCATACTGTGTTGTACCAAATCTAACCATTCTCTTGGACTTAATTGTGGGTTGTTTATCTATAATTGATAAGAAGTCACGTATCAAACTGAGCATTTAAACTGTAAGTGACTAATGGTTTGGTTAGATTTGGTGTTAAAACAACATTTGTTTGACTTGAATGTTATTTGTTTCATTTGGATTATGCTAATTTACACCTTAATATTAACATTCAAGTCAACATGATTGGGAATTTTCAGTCAAGAAATCATGGAGGGGATGAAATTGCAAGTATTTAATGATAGAAGGATTAAATGAAAGAAAATGTATGCATGGAGGACTAAATAAAAAGTTTATCTGTTTGTAAGGGATTAATGTTTTTTTAGCGGCTGGTTAATTACTAACTATTGATTGATTTGTTGGTGATTTTGCTTGATGTGTTTCTTTTTTTTTCCTGAGTATATTTGTAATTTGAGTACATGAATAAATGACTAATAATATAGAAATACAAGTCATTGCGGTTGCCTACTTGCCTATGTAGTTTCTGAAGAGATAATTAAAAAATTAAAATTTATTTATTAATAATAACTGAAACATATTATGTTTTAATAATTATTATTTAACTAAAGTATATATTTAATCCTTTAAGTTTACATCAAGTTTCAGTTTGATTCCTTAAATTTAAAAGCACACTTTTAATCCTTTATCATTAATACAATTAGTTTTACGTAACAGAAAATGTTAATTCAATCATCATTTTGCAATTAGCTAATGTCAAAATATATTTTAATATTGAGTATTTAATATATATTTTTATATTTTAAAGTTTAACGGTGTTGTTTCGGTATTTAATTATTGAGTCACCATTTTCTTTTAAGTAAAATTAATGGCTTTAACAATAAAAAATAAAAAGTGTAATTTTTAAATTTAAATGATTAAATTAAAACATGACATAAATTTAATGGATCGAGATTATACTTTAGCCATTATATCTCTTTTCAGTTAGTCTTTCATATGCATAAATATTATTTGATTCAAAATTAATACAATGTTCATTATATATTCTAGTAATTAGAACATGCCTTTTTTCTTTTTATGTTTTATAAAATTATTTAGTACTGCAAGGTAATTAGATTTTCTTTATAATTATCATTTACATTTAGCGTATTAGTTAATCAATGGGACAAAAGCTGTCCATAATTAATTTAATATAAATAAATGGCACTCTTTTCTTTAAATTGTGCAGCGATGGATCTAATAAATTCTAACCCCGTGAAGAACTGCATCTGCATGTGATCGTCAGATACAGATGCATTATTTAAAAAAATTATTTATGAAATACCAACAAGCAAAATGCCAAATATTCTCGAAATGTTAAAAAAAGCTCTTCTGCACTTCAAATAAAAAAAATCACATGTTTTTTTAATTTTAAAAAAATTAAATGAATATTATTATCTATAAATCATTTTTTACATGTTTCACACAGATAAGAAAAACCTTGAATTGCATCAACCCTGCCTTAAAATTCAATAACTTTTCAACTTTATCCCTATTTAATATCAAATGAAAGCAAAGTTAATACATGATAAATGAAGCGTAAAACCGTATATTCACATAAAAATTTTAATGAAGCGATTTATAAATATGATCAAGTAAAACTTTTTCTCCTTGCCCTACAAATGGGGAAAAATCTTAGCTTTCTTGTGTTAGGGAGGACAGAAAATAAAGGGGAAAAAATGGGGGAGCTGTGTGTGGAAGATGTTAAAGCTGTAAGGTTTACAAAAGAGAGAAGGTGGTGGGAGAGGAAAAAATAAAGTGAACATTTGGTTGCACCCACCAGCAGCTGTGTGTGTCTTTAATCATAGCAAGAGAAGGACCCATAAGCAAAGCTTTTGGTTCAGAAGTATGAATGGATCATGCACATCTCTATCCTCTAGATCCAGCTTCTTTATTTTTACCCCCTTCTTCTCATTTCATTAGCTTTCTTTTTTATCCTTTATCTCTTAAATGACTCTCTCTCCTGCTCATTTCATCACAATCATCCTCCACCCCAAATGATACTTCATGGGATCACCAATCTCAGTTCAACAGATGCCTCCCTCACATTTGTGAGCAACTCGAGTATTAAAAAAAATATAATGCAGTGTCGCTACACCAATTCCTTCTTTGTTATTACTTATGTATTTTGTTGTTATTATTAATTATTGTTTTCATGCCACAAGTTAGATCAGGCCTCATATAGGCCCAGGCACGGGCCTAAAAAAAGCATGTGCACAGGTCATAAGTCAGGCTGGTCTCACATAAAACAGGCCTGATTTGTTTGGGGTGGAGCCTTGTCTGATTTATTTCCACCCCTAAGTGAGAAGGAGATAAGAGAGTTAATTCTAGAATTAGACTTTGAGACGTTAGCACGGGGTTGTGTTGAAATCGAACAAGAAAATAAAAGGAAACATTCAAACGTCGGAATGAATCCAAAAAAAGTATACTTATAACCATATGACTTAAATGCCTTCAACAAATCTAAGGTAGGAATTGGGAAAATTTGAATTTTCTGTTGTACCCTCCAATCCCAACATCTAATGGATGGGAATGTAATGTAATGGAATGATAACCACTTGACAATTGTTTGATATAGTACGTTATAAAAAAAATATGAAATGAATTTGTATTTTTACCTACAAAAGTAAAAAATGTGAAATAATCTTTTTAACTGTTGGCATTAATAGTCCTCTGAAGGGCACAAAAATAAAAGATGAAAAAGAAAGTTGTATATGATATCTCCAAAATGTGTGCAATATTTTCTTTTAGGCTTAATTCACCCCAGCTACCTTATTCATATATTATAGGGTGCAAGTTTGGTTAACTCTATCAAAAGTAAAAAATGAAGGGTATAAATATATAAATGTTAATTTATATATTTGATTAATTAAAATTTACGTTTGATCACTTTACTATATCAACAAAAAACTTGATTAATTAATCTGCAAAAGCACAGGATTGTAGGTAATCCTCTTTCATATAATCAAGGGTTAATGTGCAATTTTAACAATTAAGTTTCACGCTAGGAGCATCTGGCACCATTAAGTTTCGGAAGGTGCAAGATTTCTTTGTTGATGTGTCAAGCTTTAACTGGCCGGTTCACCTCAAATCACCTTTCTTTGCATTCTGTGCATCTCAAACCATCCTCTAGTGACTTCTCCATCGCCGTCGTTCAAGCCACACGCCTCCGATGACTTCTCCATCGCCTTCATTCAAGCCACACGCTTCGATGACATCTCCATCGCCTTCGGTGATTCTGTGCACCTTTACTCTTTTTTGTCTATTTGTCCAAACACGCATGGCCGCACTTGCATGTGTACTGGTAAGTGCTAGTGTCGGAGGCGACAAGCAAAGTGAGGAGAGGTCGATCATTGAAGGAAATATAATAATGCATGCGAAGACTGGCTCGGAGGCGACAAGCAGTGTATCGGAACAGTAAGCCTTTAAGCCACACCTAATAATCAACTTCCTCTTCAGAGTGCCGAGATTTCTTGCCAGCGTCTTCTGCAACGCTTTCCTATAGCAAAGCCAGGCAATAGGCATTCGGATTCCCGAATCACTCTAGTCCCTATATCTGTTGCGGATCGAGAGAAACGTCAATGGGGAGCTGTGGGAGGGAAGGATCGATGAGCAATACATACGATCCAAGGTTCCTCGTCTTAGATGGACTCCTGAGCTTCATTGCTGCTTTGTTCATGCCATTGACACCCTCGGAGGTCATCACAGTATGTTTCTTTTGCTTTCCTTCGCTTTTGATCTCTGTGTTCTCAGTCTCTTCCCAGACGCAGTGAAAAGCCATCTCCAGGTTGATTTCTTATTATTGTGGTTTTACTGGGTGATTTAAGGCTTGTTTGGAAACCAATTCTAGAATCTAAGTTTGGTTTCAAAACCTAGGTTTTACCTCAAAATCGAGGTTCTGTCCAAGAAATTTTTTTTTCCCAAAAGCTATTTCAGTTACAAAACCTCAGTTTGAAACCTAGGTTTTCTCTTTCTTACTTTTCCTTTTTTTTCTCTTTCCTCTTTTACTCTTTTCTACCCCTTTGCCTCAGAATCCATAAAAACTAATAACTTCCCAAACATAAATCACATTTCAAACCCTAGGTTTTGCCTCGGAATCTGTAAAAGCTATTCTCCAAAATCTATTCTCCAAAACCTAGGTTTTACCTCGGAATCTGTAAAAGCTATTTTCAAAATCACATCCAAACAAGCTTCTAATCATGTTTGTGGTTCTTACCTCATGTTTTGTTATTGCTTTCGAACTAGATGTACAGAAGCATGAGGTCTAATTTGGGTAGACAGGGTGGGTAAAAGTTGTTTTGCTTTCATGCCGTGTATGATTTTTGTTGTGGAAGTTCGACTTTTTGTATATCATACATTAAATACTCGTTGCCGACGGTGATGAGGATAATCTTGCTGGTCGGAAGTGAGAGAGAGAGGAACATAGGAAGGAATGAAAAGAAGAGATGATGTGGATGAGAGAGGAGAAGAAAATTGACTTTTGTGGGGCCCACGGATGAAAGTAGCAATTGTTTCGTTGGGTTAACGGTGTTTTTTGCACCGACCACTTTTGTAACATTGTGTGTATTTTTGCACCTTCCGA
The DNA here is from genome assembly GCA_025593235.1 of Vachellia pachyceras. Taxonomy (NCBI): domain Eukaryota; kingdom Viridiplantae; phylum Streptophyta; class Magnoliopsida; order Fabales; family Fabaceae; genus Vachellia; species Vachellia pachyceras. The sequence continues at coordinate 13,107 of JANTPZ010022337.1, read as the reverse complement.
AACTTAATAGTGCTAGACGCTCCTAACGCGAAACTTAATTGTTAAAATTACACCTTAACCCTATAATCAAATAAAATGATTCTTAAATTTAAGCTCATTGGCTATTAATATTGTACGAGCACAAATGTTGATAATTTTTTTTCCTCTTTTTAGTAAATCATTACGTTGGTACTCACATATGTTAAAAAATTTTATTGCTACTCTCATGGCGGCTTAGGATAATTGCAATTGATAAATTGCTCATAATTTAAGCTTCTATGATAATAATCTTTCTAGAAACGATTGAGATTTAAAATAATCGAAGTAGATTATATATTTAAAATTAGAAAGAAATTGTAATAAAAAATGTACTTAAAATCCAAATTCTTTTTGGTCAAGAGCAATTGATAATTATGCTAAAATATACTTTTAGTCCTTTATATTTGTGTCAGTTTTTATTTTATTTCTTTAAGTTTAAAAAATACACTTTCAGTCCCTTAAATTTAATGTCATTAGTTTCTTTTAACAGAAATTGTTGACTCATCAATTTTAATTGATGATTGTGCAATAAAACGTACTTACATTTTAATTTTAATTTAATAATACAATAAATTTAATATGTTAAATTGTATAAAATAAAACCGATTTAAAATAACAGCGTTAATTTTGATGAGTCAGCAATTTCTGTTGAATTTGATAAGTCAACAATTTCCGTTAAAATAACATTTTAAATATAAAGTCAATTTAAAAATTAAACAAATTACTAAATTATAACTTATATTTTACTAGGTTGGAGAAAGATAGATAAGTATATTATTTCTTTAATTTTTTTTTAAAAATCAACAGATGGATAATTCGATTTGAAAACATGACGTATATTTTAAGGAATCAAAATATTAAAATACCACATAATGCACCAAAAAAAAGAAACAAAAACTCCTGAGGAGGAGTAAAAGATTTAGCATCGTCCGCTTTCGCCACCTCCGTCGCCCTTCTCCTCCACGCGTTAGGGTTTCGAGCGTTGCAGTTTGCCTTCAGTTCTTAGCCATAACTGGTCAAACCTGGGACCGTGGATCAGTGACCAAATTAATATGAAAAACTTCTGATCCAGACTTGTTCGCTTCAAATTGAACTGAATCCAACAATTCAATGTAATATTTCAATCCCTCCGCAGTTTTGTTAAGTCTGGAGATCTTTACTCTTCAGTGGCTTCATATTTACCTCATTATGTGAATAAATTGTGTTTGGTTTCTTCTTTTTCCTTGTTTTCAGCTACATTCTATCGTATGTTTTTTTTGAGGTATGGAGTGAATGATGAGGTCAAATATTTATGAGCTTTTCATGGTTTTGTGCTCTTATTAGTCTTCTAGTTTGTAATTTGAAATATTCAAATGGGAAGTTCTGTTCCCTTTTATTATTTTAAGCTGCTTGATTTGCTTCTGCATGATGTTTACTTCAACAGTGTAGGAAAGCTGTCTTATAACAAGGGAAACATATATACAATAACTGCAGCAACCTGTACAGCACCCAAAGGAATGGAATCTCTGTGGACAATGGTTGATCTTTTTGTGATCTTGTTTCTGGTTGCAGTAGTAGGATTTGCCTCTGCAATAATCTTTGAAGCATATAGAAGAAGAAATAACCATGAGTATGTTCAATTAATTTATTTAAAAGGCATGCACTTATTTATTCTATTTCTCATGGTAATCTTTTATTACAACGATAGGCATGTTGAAGGTGCGGCCATTTTTGAGGATCCCAATTCATTAAGACAGGTTAGCCATTTACTTTTCCTTTGGGTGTTTGGGAGCATTGTAAGGCAATGGGCAATGTAGTTGAGTTATAGGAAATCTAGAATTTGTTACTATGTGGCCGCGTTCTTTTATCCTTTTTTTCCAATGGCACTTTATATCTTTTACTTTGAAGCTATGTCCCAACTATTTTGGTCATGCAAAATTCTGGAGTGCTCTGCTTTGCTGGCCCTACTGTCAATGAGCCTAAAATATTTCTTGGGACCCTCGATTTCTTTGATTAATGTTCTTAAGGAAAAATGGATGATAAATATAACAAAATCTGCAGCAAGCCGTGATATTCATAAGTCATTAATAGTGTCACTCATTTTTAGAACTCTGTAAAGCACAAGGAAATATGGAAAATTTTAATTATGGAACCAGAAGCAGGTGAGTTTGCAGGTCTATATGGAATGAGTTCTAGCCTAGAGTCATGTCTGGTCATGTCTGTTGGCCTAAAAAGTCAGGTGCATCTTGCATCCTAATTATCTGTTTCTACAATCATTAAATAGGAGATATTAGTAAATACTTAATCATATATATTCTTTTTATGCGGTAATCTGATCAACGTTTATGCAAAACGGTAGAGTACTTGTTTGGGGACACCGTTTCCCCAACGGTATACGTAAGCCGAGACAAAACCATCTCGAAATCTGTAAAAACCATCTTGAAATCTATAAAACCATCTTGAAATTCGCAAAATACTTCGAAATCTATAAACTCCTCTCTCATAACGGAATTCCCAAACACACCCTGAGTCACTCGGCAGGCTACTAAGTCCATTGACTGTTTCTTGTTTGTTCATGATTAACCAATCCTGAATTAGCCATTAAAATAATGCATAGATTTTACATAACGCAAAACATTTTGATGAGTCAGAAGAGAAATATTTATAATCATATGAATGAGCTTTTTGATGTTTTCCTTGGTTTTGCATGTGGAAAAAGTAGAGTTCGTTCTCTGAACTATTAAAAAATGTAGTTGAAATGTAATAGCTTTTCTAGGAAAACCCATGGTATTTAGCTCATTCTGAAAAACCTGTGCTGTTGTTGATGCCCTGTGGTGTGTCCATGTGTATAGAACACATGCTCCTTCCTCTCTCTCCTTGCCTCACACGGCCACTTATTCTTTGATGATGTTTGATCTTTTGTTTGAATATTCCTAGATAACTCAAAGGAAATTAGTCTAGAACCCTTTTAAACGAATAATAATTTAATTTTAACTTTGCTATGTACAACTATCCTGTGTTAGGGATTATTATTAAGCTATTTACAGGCTTTCAATTTATAGTGAAAGCTTTCAAGTTGAAATGGCTTTTGACACGATTTTAAAGCCTTGTGACCAAATATTTATGAATTTGATCCTTACTGCCCCTGGTCTTCATAGTGACAAGTTTAAAATGATATTTTAGCTCCTTTTCTTGTGAATCACACTTCAAGCCCATAGACTTTGTGTGAGTTAAAAAGAGATTGTAGTAAAAAATTATAAATTAATGCTCATTATATATTAATGCTCATTCATAAAAATTATAGAATACTGAACTTTCAAGCAGAATATGATATAAGCAATAAAATACTCATATTCACAACAAAAATAAATTTAGCCGTGATAAGGATCACGTGGAAAATATTTCATTCATTTATATGATAACTTGTGTCAAGTGAATAATTATTTTAAGCATGCACATCAAATACCTATTAGTTGGAATAGAATAATTGTTTGGTTTCATTTTTTTTATTTATATGATATTTTTTAGTTGGATTTTCATTTGTGTTAGCTGTGAAGTTAGGCATCATTTTATGAGGATGGATGTTTGATATATGAGTTGGCTGAGTGTTTTAACTGATTCTTGTTCTGTATATTTAGGTTCCTTCCCCACACATTGTTGATCCAGCAACGAAGTATATGTCTTTAATAATTCCTGCATTTAATGAGGAGCATAGGCTTCCTGGAGCTCTTGATGAAGCCATGAAGTAAGTCAAAGCATGCCTTTTTGTCAGCAACGTGATTTTAACAAAAGAAATTGGGCTCATTTATTTTAATTTATTGTTATAGGTCCATGTCAGTCTTCTTGTTATTTATTTTGCTGTTATGTATGCGTTGTAAAATACAATCAACCATCTTGCGAGTCTGCTGATGTGTCTTGTATAGTTGAATTGGCTTACATGTCACTTGTCGTGTAATATGGTATTAGCAACACATTTATTCCCCCGCATTCCAGTCAAAGAAGCTCCAAAAATATAAGTAAGATAGAAGCAAAAGTAACCGGTGGGAAGATTTAGAATTCATGGAGATAAAACATTGAAATACGTATGCGCTTTCTTGATTATTTCAGATTCAGATACCTATTCTGATGCACTTAGCTCCTTATTATTATGTATTTGTGGAGTTTAGTGATTGTTAGAATGATGTGTTTTGCTATTCAAGGTACCTTAGTCTGAGAAGTAATGGATTCTCTCCTGTTTATGGCTATTGCTGAGGATTGCTATATGGAACTATAGTGATATTTATGACTTTACTTTGTAGTTATCTTCAACAACGTGCCTCAAAGGATCCTTCATTTTCATATGAGGTATCACTGATTTCTTTACTTTCATGCTCAATTGATTGAAGTGGTAAATAAGAGCTTTTGATTGCATACTTTCCCTCCAGAGAAACATTTAGTTAGATTCTGGCTCATTATGTTAATTTAACAATTTAGATGTAGAGTGATGTATAGAAGATGTGTGATTTATGGAGTAAAGCAATGGATTATAATAGTTTTGCATTTCATATAATTACTTGATTATTCCTGGAAGGCTCACTGACAGTATCCTTTAGATAATATTGTTTGAAGCTTTGAAATAGTAGGTTAAAGTGACTGTTTTTACATAATTCGTCATAACTTTAAAAAAAAAACCCTCTGCATACTGCTATTCCAGTTGGTGTATTTCACTTCTGACTTATAGTCAATTTAACGTTTACTTGGAAAAGCTCTACCTCATGAGGCAATTTTCTTCCAATAATATGCTCGTTCTTATGTTTTCCCATGATATTTATGGCCTTCGTGTTTATGAATGGTTGAAAGCAAGTTGAACATGTGATTGTGAATTGCACATGTGTTTGAAGATCTTATTTAGGCTTTGAATTCTAAAAGTCCAATAAGTTCTAGATAATTGAGAGCTTATTCCAAGTTCAGTCGGTTAGTGTTTCTATAACACAGAAAATGGACCAGAGTATCTAGTGCTGGTGCCTCTTTATGACAGACCTTAAATGAACGTATCAGATTTAAGGATAAGGCATAGAGGGCCAGGTACAACTTCTTGAATGGGAGGTACATTGGGCCTTTTTCGTTATGTTGATGAGCCTGTCTTTACTCAATTTGGTCCTTTGGGGGAGGTTACTTGACTAGCCTGCATTGAGTAAAAAACCCGCCTTTAGGAATTTGGTTATAGTGTGTGTGTTGATTTTCCTTAAAGATCCATGCTATAGAAGGAATGAGTAAGGGCAGATTGAATTAATGTATACTTGTGCAGGTTTTGATTATTGACGATGGAAGTGCTGATGGGACTAAAAGGGTAGCATTTGATTTCGTGAAGAAATTTACAGTGGACATTGTGAGGGTTATTCTTCTTGGTAAAAATCATGGCAAGGGAGAAGCAATCAGAAAAGTGAGTTTAGTTTAAACAATTAATTAAATATCTCCTTATAATGAATGTCTGCACATCATACTCTGTGCTCATTGATAATTCGTTAATGCCTTTTCTTTCTAAAAGCATTGTGTTACTGCAGGGAATGCTTCATTCGCGTGGTGAATTACTTCTGATGCTGGATGCTGATGGAGCAACTAAAGTCACTGACCTAGAAAAGCTTGAAAATCGGGTTGGTGCAATGCTTTTATGTGATCTGTGATTTTCTTAGGTTTGCTTATAATCGGCATTTTTATCTCTTCTTCCATATGTTGATATGCAACTTGTTTTAAGTTTTGTTTTTAAACATTCAGATCCAAGCTTTTGCTATACAAGAGTTTAAGAGCGGAGATTCAGCCAGTAGTGATTCAAGCTTTAGAGTATCTGATATCCCTATTGCTGCATTTGGTTCAAGGGCTCATCTAGAAGAGAAAGCTTTGGCTACAGTTAAGTCTTACCATTCTTTATTTGCCTTTTAATCTTTGTCACATCTTGATCATCTTGGCTAAACTATTTTGCTTTAATATTTCCAGAGGAAGTTGTACCGTAATTTTTTAATGAAGGGTTTCCATCTTGTGGTTCTCTTGGCTGCTGGTCCTGGAATTCGTGATACTCAGGTAACCTCATTTAATTGTTGACCTCAGTCTGACGCTACGGTACTCTTATGACCTATTGACTTGTATATGGTTCTCTCTGTATCTGGTGGTTGGCCTTCTTGAACCTTATTCAGAAATGATTATTTACATGTTGGTTGCTTATCAACTTTAATATGGTTGTCTTTACTTCACTTGTACGATGCCTGTCTTTTTGCCTCATGATGATGGTGTTTTTTTCTTTTTGATTCATTGCTCATCTGATTGATTGACCTTGTACTTACAGTGTGGTTTCAAGATGTTTACTAGGGCTGCAGCCAGAAAGCTTTTCACAAATGTCCGTTTAAGGAGGTAATGATACCTAATCTCTACAGAATACAATGGCTTCTTAAATTATTTTAAAGGAATGGATTCTGAAATAATAGAAGATTGGTGGTTTTTACTTGTTATAATTGCTTGTAAAGTCCAATCTTTTGTGACTACCACTTTTCGTATGTATGTGATATTTAAGAAGTGCATCTGACATCAGTATTCTTAGGGTCACAACAATTTCTCCCTTTTATGATTTACTGAATGCTATTCATTTCTGGCACTTTTATGAGTACATGTTTTTGTAACTGTACTATGTTATGACCTAGCTTGTCTTTCTTTGTTATGTTGTTTAGTTATGTTTGTCTTAAAAATTTATACTTTTAGAAGCTTCCGCTTTGCTACTACCTTTTTCTACTCTAGTGATGACAAATATATCTTGTTGAACCCCTTACAGTGATTAACAGTTTTTCCTTTCCTCTACCAATTGTCTTTTATATTTGTTTGTATGTTTGTTGCATTTATGGGTGAATTTAAGGTTAATTTCCTCCCATAAGCCTATTCATACGCTGCAGCTATTCTATTGATGTCAGAATAGTTAGCTGTTAAGCAATCAAAGATGTATGTCAACTATGGTCAAACATGGTTGTTGAATACAAATTAGCAGTCTGATTGGCATGTTCTAATTGGTTTTTCAGCTGGTTACGCGGTATAGCACCTTCAATATATGGTTGAGCCGTTAGGGTGACAGTGCTTTTTGGACTTTATCTGGACATTTTGGTCTATCTATTTTTATTTCCTGGGTGCTTTTTGATAATGGGGCTAGCATTTATTTTCTGCAGGTGGTGCTTTGATGTTGAATTAGTTTACCTATGCAAATGGTTTGGAATCCCAGTTTCGGAAATTTCTGTGAATTGGTCTGAGATTCCAGGATCCAAAGTGAATCTACTGAGTATTCCTAACATGCTATGGGAGCTCCTGTTCATGTCTATGGGATACAGGTCTGGCATGTGGAGAATTTCTGCATAAGCTTGTGCACTGTACATTAAGGTATTTAACATCAGAAGACATACAAATGTTAGGTTATAAGGAAAGCCTAAGATTATTCACAGTCTCGCTTATTTAAAGTCTTAGGAGGCAACAACTATATTTAAATGTTCGAAGGGGGGAACCATAGCATAACCTTCAGATTCAGACTCTACTTCCAGTTTTCGGCAGAAAGTTCTTATCTTTGAACGAGGTAGAAATTTTGCACAATTCATGATTGTTTGGGTTGAATTTTAGGGAAATATTCTAACTGCAATGTTAATTTTATGTTTTTTTAAGTTAAGAAAATAATAGCTACCCTCAAATGGGTGCTAAATTTAGAAGTTAATTGCTTTATAAAGATTGAAAAAATTAGTTAACTAAAATATATTCCTTTAACCATTTGTATTGCAGTGGAAACTACTCCATAATTCACAAATTCAATTAACAGAGATAATTTAGAGAACAATTTACGAATTTGGAAGGTAAAGTAATTTGGAGTTTTATATTTTTTACTATTGCAATGTTACTAAAAGGCAACAATAACAATGACGCTTGGCAAGAATATAGAAACCTCTTTGATGGGTGATTCTCAACTTTTAGCCTTGCGAATTTCAACTATTACAGGGAGTGCTATTTCGATTTAGAAAATTCAAAAAAAAAAAACAAATGGAAAATTCTTACAATCTTGGCAAAATATGGATTTTCTAATTTTAGTACAGTGAATGTCCAAATTTTAAGAAGGGAGATATAAATTTCAAATTTGTTTGGCATTAAAAAAAGAAAAAGAAAAGCCCAATTTTTGTAGTGGGAGCCAAAAACTTAAAATTGAATTTTAGAAAAATTAAAATAACAAAGAGTAACGAAATAATATTTTTTGCAAGGTTAATGTAATATTTGATCCCTTATATTTGCCATCATCTTGGTTTGAAAAATATTCATATCAAGTTTCTTATTTCTATTATGTCAAGTTCTCTGATCACACATTACCTTACTTTAATTATAAATCTAAGTAAAAAAATAGGATACTTAACAAGGTATAATTGAAAAAATTTGATATTATGTACATAAGGAACTTGTTGTAAGTACAATTATTTTGATTTTGATATCTCAAATTTAGAATTAGAGATTTTGTCCTTTTAGAAGCAGAATAATCCATATTTTTTATATTATAAGATAAACATTTAAATAAAATGAAATTTGAGAGATCAAAACGATTGATTTTGCACTTTAAAAATCAAGACTAAAATGAAAATAAATTTAAAGAAAAAAATTATACTAATAATTTTCAATGTTATTGACAAAGAAATATGAAACAAAAGTTAAAGTATCTCATTTCAGAATATTCCTGATATCAACCAAACGTTCTCAAAGACATGAATGCCAGGAATGATACTGGAAATATCAAGGTAAATCAATAGGATATAATGGAGAGATACAAAAGATAACGAAATATTTTGAGAGATATGTATGTCCACATAATAATATCTACAACACTCCCCTTGATGCAGTTTATAGATATACTTCCTTAATAATATGTATGTCCACAGAATAATATGTATGTCCACAGAATATTCATGACTAAACAATTGTCTCTTAAAAAAACTAATTAACTTCACCAAAAAAACTAATTAAGAAAAACCTGGTGGGACAAAAATGTCGTAAAAGAAAAAAATGCAGTTTATAGATATACTTCCTATAATCATTCCTCTGCATTCTCATAATCTTATTTTGTCAAAACGCATAACTTCCTCAAAACCCTGACTCCAAAATATCCTCAATGCAGCATGAAATTACTACTGTTAGAAAGATAAAAATATTTAAAACAACTTTCATGAAGAAAAAGAGGTGAAAAGAAGAGATTTTAGTTACTTAAATGATTCCCAAAAGTTACCCCAACAGAGCTCTTTACGTCTTACCGGAGAAGGAAGAAAGAAGAAGAAAAGAAAGAAGAAATGAGAATGAAAAGAGAACACGGGGTTTGAGGTATTATAATACCCCCAATGTGATTGATACTCCCTAATTTTAAATCTCTATCGCTGACAGAATGAGTTCATCGCGACAAAGATGCCCTAAGACTAAGAAAAATAGGCTAAAATTGAGAGTTGATCTCGGTGAAAGTGACTCCAGAGGAATCCTTGAAAATGAACATCAATTCACCATTGTAAAGATATCCTGAGAGTAACATTCACTGTTTGAAGAAAGATTATCACAATGAAGCTAAGAGTTGGCTCTGACGAAAGTCCTCAAACGATAGAAAACAACACTTTCAAATATACAAGGGAACCTTTAACTACAAAAGATTATTTCTTAATCATAATTAACTCCTAAATAAAATTTAGGATACTACACCTTCTCTTTTTTAAGGATTTTGTTTTTTGAATTGATGGGCATTTTTTGCTTCAGTCATGTTTTAGATTTGTTCATAATAAATTGTCCTTTAGGGACATTGATTCTTATAAAAGCATTAATAGCATGGATATGTGACTTTGTTACCCTCTCTAGATCAGTAAATACTTTGGGCATTTGATTAAATAAATTATATTTTGAACTTCCAATGCTCATTGTTTAGTATGAGTATCAAAATAAGTTAATAATAATTTATTTTAACTAATCTCTTTACCTAATTCCTTATTTTTTTTATGATATTGGTAAAAGTAATTCATCAAATGGTACTCGATAAATTGTGTCGTGAACAAATATCCAAAGGAAGGTCCTCGTCGTTGTTTTATAATAGATCGTAGCCGTCCTATTTTGGTGTATTGTGGTGGTTTTTATGTTTTTGTGAGAGTATTGTGGTGGTTTTGAATGCACATAAACTACACATTCAAAAGTTATCAGATGGGACAAATTAGGTTCTGACCAAAAACCATGTGCAAGGAGGAACAATTTCAACAACTTAATGGCCTCATACGGATTAGCATTGCTAAATCTAAAATGGTTAGCCCATAAACATAATTTGGGAGATTAGAACTCCTAAGTAAATGTGACGACCATTTATCAACCTCAAATTTCTCCACTTCTGTCGCTTGTGCGCCGTTCCTGAGTCAGTCCCACCTCCCCAATTCGCCGCATCGCCGCCGCCACCAGTTCCGTGTGCCTCCGCACTCATTGTATTCTGCCTTAGTTGTGCCTCTCTTCCTCCTTCTGTTCTCTTGCTGTCCGAGTACTTTCAGAGGTTTTGTCTGTGAGACAGTTTGGGTGCTCTGATATATTTTGCAAGCACCAGTCGTCCTGTCGTCGCCTTATTGCTTCTTCCGAGGTGAGTCACTTCAATTCGTCTCTTCTTCGGGTAAAGCAGTCATCTTCTTGCTTCTCTCCCTCTCTCCCTCTCTCTCGCTCTCTCTCTCTGTTTTTTTTTTTGTCTCTGATGCCATTCTTCTCGTCTTCCCCTCATTTGCTCACTTCGGGTTGCTGAGTTTTCTTTATACGAGTCTAATCAGCCCCACTTTTCTGGGTAACAGAGTAGTGTGAAAAGATTAATCGTTGCTCTGCTATTATATTTTATGTACGTGTGTTGTGTGTGCTGTTTTGATACATGCATTTTAGATAATTGCTTGGCGAAAGGTGTGCATGCTGAGTTTTATATCTGTGTACTCGTATGATTCTTTCATAGGGAGTATTTTGTTGAACATGTTAGGATGCATTTTAAGTTAAAAATATTGGTTTTATTTTATTATTGTAATTCTGGACGTACTAATTATTATTAGACCGATGGTCGCCATTCTTTTAACTTAGATTGTCTGTTTCTATATGAAATAATAATGAGTTAACTCATCTAACGTTTGAGAATTTCACGTCATGGAATTCATATAACTTGAGTAGAAAATGTTTGTCTGAAATATTTTCTGCTAGTAAGAGAGAGCTGTTGCAATTATAACATGCTATAATGTGGCTTTATCATCTCCACTTTGCTGTCTAATGTACTATTAACTGTGCAGGACTCTTAATTATAAAATCATAAACGAGGATGCAAGTCTGTGGCAGATTCGCAATGATGGGTTCGGGGCAACAATTTGCATGGACCAAGGCGCTGAATTTTCCTGCTAATGGGTGTGACAGTTATGGATTTACACCTCAAGTAAAGCTAAATAAGGTGAAGGCTTGTAGAGCATCTTATGTTGAAGGAAGTTTGGTCAGTGGAAGACCATCTACTCTCTCAATCTCTGTGCCTGAGATAGGAGGTAATAATACTGTTTAATTGGAAAGATTTCATGTGATTGACTAGCTAGTATTTACTTTTGAAGACCAACTAAATATCTGAGGCTTCTTACTTTGATGCCATAATTAGTAGTTTGTTCTTTTCAATTGTTCAGTGTTCAAGGTACTTGGCCTGCCAAATATTTGAGACCAATAGACACTGGTGTTTCAATCAATAATTATTTGTCAGAAAGGCTGATGTAAAAATTCTATGGGTTCAAATTGCATTTCCAGGTGATCAAAGTAGCTTTCTGGATTATGGCTTGAGTGAAGCTGATCCCGAGGTTTATGCTATTGTTGGCAAGGAAAAGAACCGACAGTATAAAAGCCTTGAGCTTATTGCTTCAGAAAATTTTACATCAAGGGCAGTGATGGAAGCAGTTGGTTCATGCCTCACAAATAAGTACTCAGAAGGTTTACCTGGCAAAAGGTAAATTTTCTCCGTGTTTTTCTGATGTGCAGAAAGAGAGAGAAAGATGGAGGAAGAGAGAGAAATGAGGAGGAAGTAGGGAGAGAGGAAGAGATAAACAGTGAGGTTCAACTATATTATTCCCCATAAACTGAAATTCTAGATGCTAAAAAATGATAATTTCTGAATAACATTCGAAATCATTAGAAACTGCTCAGTACAATACTTGTAGAACCATACACATAACTGAAAGTAGCATAACTGAAAATAACCATACTGTCTTATACTGAAATACTTATAACTTGCAGTAACTATCTAAAATTATCTCAACTGACATAAACTAAATAATATGAAATAGAACACATAAAACTATTAAGTATTATTATGCTTCCTCCTAGAATAAACCAACAAGGGCTGCTGGATCCTATCATAAACTGATTGCAACTTTTGGTCTCTTTATATAGACCATAGTTCCTGAACCCAATTAACCCCCCCCCGGGAACTATTACATGACATTTTCCCTCACTAGGTAAATGAATATTTCTCTAAATGCTTCCTTTCTTTCACTGATGTAAATTACATTGATTAGAGTCTTGTTTTGTTTGTAAGGTACTATGGGGGAAATGAATACATTGATGAGCTTGAAATACTATGCCAACAGAGAGCATTAGCTGCTTTTCACTTGGATGGGAACAAGTGGGGTGTAAACGTTCAGCCCTTATCTGGCTCTCCGGCCAATTTTGAGGTTTACACTGCAATTCTGAAGCCACATGATCGAATAATGGTAAACAATTTTCACTTATGTGATTTTTGTTAATCCAGAATAGTGTTTGTCACCAGGTTATGTTGATATAAAATGGTGATTTTGCAGGGTTTGGACTTGCCTCATGGGGGACATTTATCCCATGGATTCATGACTCCTAAAAGGCGTGTATCAGGCACATCGATCTATTTTGAGTCTATGCCTTATCGACTTGATGAATCAACAGGTACTTATATTTTGGGAAATTTACTGTTTGGTCCCACATAAGGGACTTATTTATCAAATGGTCCCAAAGTTTAAAATATTTAAAAAATGGTCCCATTGACAACATGAGGTGTTGTCAATACAGCACATGGTGTTGTCAGGGGTT